>JAVYIG010001751.1:0-302051 GCA_035222895.1 Strongylocentrotus droebachiensis
TGCAATTGAATTGTGAGATGAATTGGTCATGTTTTGAAATGTCAACCTGGCGCTGTCTGCGTCTGGCTGGCTCGCCGACTGGCCCGCGGGACTGTCTTATGTGAGGCTGCAGTGTGCATATTTGCACATGATTATGATTATTTCAACATCATTGACAAGGTGGAGATTATATTGCGTCATTTGCGTGAAAATGTTATGAATTTTGTAAGCTGCATAATGTCCGGTAATTGAAGGCGGTAAACAGTAGGGGTGATGATTCGAGAATAAGGATCGTCTGCATAAACGCATCCGTTTTCGTATTAAAACGCGGCCGGATGTGTCCTCAATAATAAGGATCGTCTGCATTTTTGCAGACGTTTCATATTTTTAATTGGCGCATTAATAATATGAGCGATTAATCCTCGGGAAGACGGACAGCCCATAAAAGTAGCTTATTTTCTTACGCCGAATCCATTTTTCGCATTGCCAGCTGGCGGTTCGGTAACCTGAAACCCGCAGAGCGCCGATGAAAAAAACGTCCTCGAAAATGCAGACGATCCTTATTTTTGAGGACGCATTTTGTCTGCGTTTATGAGGATATCCTCGTTTATGAGGACAATCCTCATTCTTGGACCAGCCCCCTACTGGTAAAGTAGGCCTTGCCTTGAGACTTAGCCTTTACCTTGGCTTTAGGCATAATAATTATTTAGTTACTCAATTGCAAACAATCATCAATCTGTTTAAATCAGGCAATTGATATTAATAATAATAATAATAATACATTACATTTATAAAGCGCTTCTTCTTCCTTCTTCATCCATTTTGAGTACAGACCTCTTTACAGAGTATTATCGTACTATACTGGGGGTGTGTGCAGGGGGGGGGGTGTGCAGGTGGACCACTACACCGGGGTTTCCCCCTACTCTTATACGGATAGTGCAGTGGGTTCTTAACGTGCAAAGGTAGTGACTCTTCTCTACACGGGGCCTCCATGTAACGTTCTATCCGAGGGACGGAGTGTTTTCCACTTGACATAACCTGCGTCTATGAACAAGGGAAGGGGCACGTTAACACACAACGCAGGCTTCAGTCATCCGCCTGGGTGGTAGTCGAACCCGCGATCTTTGGTTCGACAGACGGACGCTTAACCGACTGAGCCAACTCGCCTCCTTAATGTTTCTAAGCGATCTAAGATCTTCTCGTACATTATCATGTGGATCAATCTAAATTTAAGATAAATTTGATATCCTTGCCAATACAGCAAACATCTTCTTCAATGACTTTTCATCTGTACGTACAGAGGCGAGTTGGCTCAGTCGGTAAAGCGTCTGCCTGTCTACCGGTAATCAGAAATCTCAGTTCGATTCCCACCCAGGCGGAGACTGAAGCCAGCGTTGTGTCACCTGTGTGTTAACGTGTCCCTCCCCTTGTTTCACAGACGCAGGCTATGTTAAGTGGAAAACACGCTGAGCTTCCAGATCTAATTTCAAGGAGGGGGGGGGGGGGGGGGGGATGTCCAAGCCTCCAGGTCTTGCACCATGGTCATTATACATGTACATCTGTAGGCCTATCTTGCTTGCTACTGCTAGTCATATCAGGATCGTCATAATTGGAGACCTAATTAGAGTGTCTACTGGGAAAAGGATGAATTAAATTGCTTCTTCTTCCAGTGTTTGTCAATTCTGGCTTTAAAGTGACTTGGTAACATTGTTCAAGGTTGATTAAAAAATGGCGTAATTTTGATATGAAGTATCTTCCTTCTACTGTACTAACCCTCTAAAGCCCCGTCTTAATAGAACTTGTTTGATCTCACCCGAGTGACATGTGGATGAGAAACAGTTGGAGGTCTGATCGTAAAACACGTGGTGAGCTTTTGGACACCGTCTTAATCAGCCATCCGCAAAAACCTCACCCAACGATCAGCTGGCGCGCGCTGTTTACATGTACATTTTTTCACGGTGATGACGTAATTTACCCGGGTAAATGTCATCCGGGTAAATATCACCCTGGCTCGTCTAGGGTGAGATTTACCTCGATATTGTCCGGACGTTACCCCGATTGACACGTCTTAGATGTAATTGGAAGGGGGTAAATGTCTTCCGGACGACGTACGGACGTCACCGCGACTTTATTTTTCAATTATGACGTGGTTTAACATGCAAAAAATCCTGAACAAATTCTCAAACCACAAAGATATTAATGATTTTCTAAGAAGGCGACACTGGTCAACACCCTCTAGCGGTGATCCAACAGTAAATTCTCCCAACCATTTTTGAATTTTCCCAACCGTTTTTCCATGAAAAAAAGACATACATGTACAGTACATGTAAAACAGGCAATAAAAATCTGTCAACACTTAAATATCTGGAATGGTATGTAGAGCCAATTTATTGCTTTGTGACGATTTACATTATATTCACTTAAAATGTAATTAAATTGTAATAATGTAGTTGGGAGAATTAAGGAATCGATCAGATCAGTTTTTCTCAATTTGTATCATTAATAATGGTCTGTTTTCACTCAAATTTTCAGATTATCTTTCATTGTACATCGAGCATTGAAGTCACTACCTTTGCACCACTTTCTCTCATCTTAACAATGTTACAAAGTCCCTTTAAAGCTGTTCACATAGGTTGCAGAGACTGAAGCTTTCGGTCTACGTTGGCATTAATTAGACCAAAAGCGTCAGTCGCTGATATTGACGGTTGTTCAGCTGAGATTACATCTGGTTACTCTGGGAATGTTGACAAATGTCATTTTTTATTAAAAGAATGACCCATTCCAGACGGTTATGTCTGTCTAGGTTGGTATTTATCACTCCAGCAAAGCATAGAGAGTCAATGCTAATGCGTATTTACCTCTAGCGCTGTACTATGTGCTGAGAGGCAGCAATTGCACACAATACACACATTGCACACTAATGGACACAATGAATACGATGTGGCTGATTACCAAGTTTGACAGTAGACTCACGATTTGAATTTTCAAATTATTCTTTCCAACATCGGCAAGTTCAAAAAATGGTATTTTACTGCTATTTACATGTACATGTAGGTGTCATCAATTGTCACTAAAGTACTGATTTTTAGTGAAATCAGTTGAGTTTTGTACAGTGGTGTTTGAAATGTTGAGAATCCATGGAACAGTTTTTAATACACAGCCAGGATAGTAATGCAGAGCTACATGTATGTTTGGGTATTTATAATTTATATATTTGAGCCTACTTCCAAGGCATGATTTCCCAGATGAAATACGTAATCTTTTATTCTTATTTCTTGTCCCCCACAGCTTTACCAGTTGGTTATAATTGTACGATAGATCAGGAGTGCTTAACCTATGAATCATGTATTAAGGACAAGCATTCTGGATGGACGTCATGTCGCTGTACGCAAGGTGAGAGAATAACAATAAAATACAAATAAAATGTTCACTTGTTCAATTCAATAAGGGAGTTTACAGATAGCACATGGTACAAATGACCCCAAATATCCACAGATCCACAGATCTTAGAATAATACCTGCCAAAGTCCTAGATGTGCTTCATGAATACCTTTTGTTTGCCCTCTTAAAAAGAATACTTCCACCTGCGTATCTTAGAATGTACCGTTGGTGCATAAATGAATAATGTTACATAACTTTCATGAGCGCATATCCAGTATTCATCTCTGGTGGGTTTTACCTTTTTGGTACAAATGACCTTTATCTGCCCATGCGCAGATTGTATCTGTAAACTTCCTTATTCAATTCGGGTTTATTGTGAATAAAAACATACTGAATAAAAAGTCTGGAGACTCGTACAATTCAGTTTACAAATTATAAATACATACAAGAATAACAGAAATCAATTCTTTTAGCAATCATTATATTAATTACTGATTCTAATGAACTAAACTACTAATATAAAATAATCGTGAAATAATACATGTTGTAATTATGCAGTTATAACATTTACATGTAAATAGTAAAATATGTTGTAAGATCTGTTTTTAACTTGAATTGAATTGAAATTGAAAAAAATGAAGTTGAAACATATAGTATGGTAGGAGTTCCTAAAACATAAGGTAGGGGTGGAGATCTATTTTGATACATAGTTCTACTTTCAATATCAGCGTTCAAGCATGGCATGTACATGTACAGTACATGTAATTTGCTACAAATGCAATTTGCTATAAATACTTAAGTATCATTATAGGCTTAATTCAAAACAATACTAAAGAAGAAGAAGGAAATATAGAAAGAAAAAAAAAGAAAGAAGGTAGAGGAGGAAAGAGAAAAAAGATAAAAAGGAAGAGAAGAAGAATGAGGAGAAGAAGAATGAGGAGAAGGAGGAGGGGGAAGAGGATGAACTGGAGGAGGACATGTAGTAAAGGGAGAAGGAGAAAGAGCAAAAAGAAGAAGACAGAAGAGAAGGAAGGGAAGAAAAGTAATAATGTCTATACACATGTAACAATAACCACCCCTCCCCCCAACAAAAATACATGTTCACTTGTATATATATTGTTTTATCTTGCAGCCCATTTTTCCTGTAAGAGTCTGGTATGTAAGAACGGAGGTACCTTTCAGCGAATAGGAGATAGCTTTGTATGCCATTGTGATCTGTACTGGACTGGGAAAAACTGTGAAACATTTAAAGGTATTTTTTATTTATATTATTCATTTCCTTCTTTCTTACTTTTGTGTACATATATTTGTGTGAAGACGCGATTTGTAAGTTCGGGATTATTTCCCAAATCAAAAATAGCGGGCTATTTGGCAATCTCGAGATGATAAAGACACGCCTTACATGTATGTACATGTACTGTAATTTAAGCTTCTACCAACCTTAAAGTTTAGTAGTCAAGCTTTGGTCTGCCCCTCGTTCAGCCCTGGGGACTTTAGCAAGCCAAGGAAGTGATTTTTCCACATTTTCTTGCTGTCTGCTGACTCGAGATCACTGGAGTGAAGATACATTGTAGTACATGTAGGTGATGATGATAGATAGTGGCGATTATTTTACCTGACTGCTAAGAAAGCAATAAATGCTTGTTAGTAAGCAACCAGAAGACCGACACCTTGGCTTTAGGTCCTCTCCAAGGAACCTGGTAGTGAAGATTAATGCCTTACCAAAAGGCACTCGCGCATCAACTTGGTTTCGAAGCAGGGTCACCGGATTACGAGACCACTGCTCTACCGACTTAATAATAATAATAATAATAATGAACGTTATTTGTATAGCGCATATCACTAACACAAAGAAAGTCCCTATGCGCTAGAAAAGAAGGAAAAGGGCGGAATAGAAATGAACACTTATGCCTGATACATGAAAATAATGAATTGCAAACAACAATAATGATCAATTCCTATATAGCTTACATGTACATGTGATAGATTGTACATTCAGGTAATACAAATTTAAACATGAAAAAACATGAAAATTAAATGAAAATTAAATTCAATATTAAATATGTACATGATATCGCGGTGACAATGAATAGCCAGCCAGACTAATTTTTGCTTTTATTTTTGCTTTTATTTTGTACTTGTAGGTCTACCAGACTCTCCACCCATCTCTACATTCTGTAGCTCCAGTGATTATCAGTGTCGTGACGGGTCTTGTGTGGTCGGTCAATCGCTGTGTGATGGCATCCCAGACTGCTCTGATAGAAGCGATGAAATAGCATGCTGTAAGTTGTCTCTTTTAACGCCCCACTGGACTACTTATACCTACTTGCGCCCTCTATACAGCCAACAATGCCTAAGTACCCGTTGATCCCCCATGATGCCCTTTTTCTTATGTTAATTGAGAGCTGATTTGACAAGATAATCGCCTGCCAGTGACCTTGCAGGGAGGTCTAATCCCTCCAGGCCAAACTAATGCAGAGGGGCTTTAAAACACATATTCCAGCGACATTTACTGTCCATTTCTTACATAATTACATACCAATTAAATAAAGTCCAAGTGTTATGGAATGACGTTTCCACAGAATTTTAATTTTGAAAAAAAAATATTATAGACATTTTAGTAAAGATCTGCATAATAATGATATGTTTCTACTATGAGGCACTTTCACAACAGTTGAGTTGCCTCTCAACCATTTGTCGAATTTATGAAATATTGACATTTTAAAGGTTTGTTACGGAATTACCCAAAATTTACCTTCTACATGTACATGTACAGTATAAAAACAAAGTATATAAAATTCAATGTTTCATAAATTTGATGAATAGTTGATACGAAACCTAATTGTTGTGAAAATTCCTCATTCTAGTTATCATAAGATATCATTAATTTGTAGATGTTTTATCAAAATGTCTATAAAATTCTTGATTAGAAACAGACAATTCTCTAGAAATGGCATTGCATAATGCTTGGAATTGACCATGGCCAACAATGCCTAAGCGGTACCGTTGATCCCCCATGATGCCCTTTTTCTTATGTTAATTGGGAGCTGATTCGATGAGATAACTCTACCCTAATCCATTACTACACATATAACCCAATTGCAACCTGTAAAGGTTTACAGTTAACTCCTTTTTTTTTGTGTGTGTCTTTCGTAACTAAAGAATGAAAGTTGAACTGCTTGAATTGGGGCCTTTGTTAAATACTTTAATTTGGTTTTCAAGAACCGTAAATCAGGACAATTCAATCTTTCACATACTTAATCATTACAAAACTTGGTAAGGGTGCTAATGAATGATTTAGTTGTTAACTTTACATGTAATTTTTCTTTCTTGAAGCATCGATGAAGCCCAATTCACAGTGTGCTATCTGGGAGTTTGAATGTGAAGACAAGTCATGCATTCCACGCTACAAGTGCTGTGATCTTTTCAAAGACTGTCAGAAAGGAGAGGACGAAATAAACTGCAGTAAGTTCCAAGAACAAGTTTTATCTCAAGACCCCACTACTCCTGCCAGTTTTCTCTCAGATTTTTTAAGAACACCAAATATGTACATGTATACACATGATAATGAAAATAACAAGGTGAATTTTTAACACGCCTAATACTATATTTCTACGAGCCACATATTAAACAAAAGTTGCCTTGAGATGGATGTAAATAAAAAATGTTACAAATGTCTTGCGGTTTTATTTATCATCTGTCTGTTAATAGTAATTCAGGGACCTGTTTCACAAAGCCTTTTTTCAATGACAAATGACAAAAATCAGTGACAAATCTGCTGATAACCAATCAGAAGCAAGGATTTCACTAGCTTATAACACAAAAAACTGTCATTTGTCACTGATGACAATTTTGTGAAATAGGGCCCAGGTTTCTTACTCTGTCACAAAACATGTAGAACATGTACAATGTACATCTAGGTCTCATCTACAATTTAATACTTGTTTTCCCTTTTTTTAATATCATACTTTAAATAGAAAGGCAACCTGACCTACCCTTTTATTCATCTTTAGAACGATTCTGAATGTTTGATGTTGATCCTGTATTTGTGGTTCTTGGGTACAACAATAATAGTTGTGTACAGTAGGCTTGCGGTTGCACCATGTGAGAGAGAGGGGGGGGGGGGGGATTAGGGAGTCCTGGAAAGTACTCTCTGTAATCTTTCTTTCTGAGTGTGTGTAGTCCTGAAAAGGATCCCCCCCCCCACCCCTCGCTCACACGGTGCAACCGCAAGCCTACTGTATAGCTACAGTACATCACCATGCAAGCCGATACTTATAAGCAGCATCTAATGATAGATGTGTTTTCCTTGTTCTCTAATAGTAACACAGTTACGAGATGTTCCAGAGCAGGAGCCCAAACCAGCTCCTTCTCCATCGGGTGGATCCAACCTGCTCATCATCACATGCACCGTCCTCATGACAGTCGTCATAGTAACCCTTCTCATCTACTTCCGTCGGGTCCGTAGCTCCCAGCGTCGCTTCTATTCCCCGGTCAGCTGGACCCTGAACCAGCACGGTGAAGCCATCAGCATGCCCTACCACGTCTCCCAGCATGCTAACTTCTGCCACCACCTACCACCCCACCGCTGCCCCAGGATTAACGGTCTGGTGGGGTATCCACTGAGCAGCGGGGAACAGGTGCCGGGCGAGCCACCGGACGTTCTACTCGCAACGCTGGAAATGACGGGAGGGCCACGGCGCTTCACGACGAGCAGGGACAGATCAAAGGACAACGAGGGCGATGAGAACGACATCCCGCCGACGTACTCAGAGGTTATCAAGTCGGATGCGGATACCCGACGGAGAGGCGGAGATGAGACTCCGCCCCCGTCGTACGAGGATCTCTGATTGGCTGCTATCTCAACAGTTCCTTGACGGAACTAGGTGTTCATTTGAAGAGTTGCCAGTTTGGTTTCCTTGAGGGAAGTCCACATCATCACCTGGGCCTCGTTTCACAAAACTTGTCATCAGTGACCAATGACAGTTTTTCATTATAAGCTACTGAAATCCTTGCTTCTGATTGGTTATCAGCAGATTTTTCACTGATTTTTGTCATTTGTCATTGAAAAAGGGTTTTGTGAAACGGTTCCCTGATCGTTGGTTTCGATCAGGTTTGCAAGTTTCAATGGCGATCTCCATCTAGCCCTTAAGGGGTGAAACCGATGATGCCAATAGATGTACATTTCATTAAGGTGTATTGGATCACCTGCTGGTATAAAGTACTTTCTGGTCAAAGTATGCATTTAGTCGATTTTGATAATTTCATGGTATGCAAACGATGTACATTCAAAGAAGTGAGTAGCGGTACATGTACAGTTAACAACTACATTTTCATACCCTTTGTTAATTCTTTAAGGATGTGAACAAATGGTTTTTCCAGATTGATGTTACTTGAGAGTGTGTCATCATTAATGCTTAAATCTAAAGTGTTCAACAAAGGCCCTAATTCAACCAGTCCACCTTTTGTTCTTGAGTTTGAAAAATAAAGAAAAGTTAAATCAACAAGGGATATGAATAATTCAGTTGTTTACTGTGCATGTATAAAAGGGAGTACTGTTACATGTAAGTTACAACAAGCATACATTGTTGTTACAGTTGGTATCTGTTGAGGTGTATCAAATATTTCTCCCCTATTTACATGTATATGATGCTAAACTTTCCAGAAACATTTAAAGTAAATTATACCAAATATGGCCATATATTCTGAGTTTCTATTTCAGTTTCAAGGCTATTACACTTTCTCAATTCAACACTTTGGATATAGGTTTAGGGTTTATAATGTTCATGTTTATAGCCTGTCCCCGACTGTTTTGTTTTCTTTTTTCTGCTGCATAAAACAGGGTATTCCTTAAAATTGTATTATAAACAGTAACAATTGTATTCTAAACAGTAAAATTAACTCTTTGTACATTATGTAAATCTTCAAACAGAGTTTGAATGTTGATGCTTTACACAGAATCACAATAACTGATTTATGCAGTCAAGTACAATAGAAAGTTATTGTGCCAAAATATTTGTTAAAGATTTCAACTCTAATTACCTGTAAGCATTTTCTTAATACTGAAACTGATTCAAAATCAGCATTTTCATCTCCTAAGATCACTCTCCTTCAAAACTTGAAACAACTCAATTATTTCCATCTGGTGCTAAGACATAGTGTTGATGAAGGCGAGAAGGCTACTAAAACTCATATGACTTTACTCAGTTAATACCGTTCTTGCTCTAAACATAGAAATAGAGATCACTAAAAAAATACTCAAAAGCAGCATTTTCATTTCCTAAAATGATCGTTCTCAATTTGAATCAACTCAAAGAAGCATTTCATCTCAAGCAGTATTTATAATTAAAGACTTGTTTGAATATGACGTGGTAAACCAGCCACAAAAAAGCTGCCCTTTTGAATCGTATTATGCTTTACATCATCAGAAAACGCAGCGGTTTTGCCATGTCATATCTGAACAAGCCTTTAGAGTTCCATTAAAGTATAGCCAACTCAATTATCAGTTTTATTTTTATAGTCATTTAAACCCTTGTAAAGCACCTTGAGAAGATTCATATCGTTTTGTTGACCATCCCTCCTAACTTTACACATGTATCTTGGTAACTGCCATCCAATTGAGAAATAGATATATTTCAATGAGAGATTTGAGAATAAATGTTGATTGTAGGTTGAGCAATGTCTGATTAGACATTGTATACATGTACTGTATGTACTGTGAAAGGGACCAAATTGTAAGATATGAAATGTTTATATTTTCGTATGTACAAAGTAAATTGACAGTGTATTGTGGATGATTATGAAAGTGTTTGGATTATAAATAGTGGATAGTACTTGATATGTATAGGTTTGTAAGGCTATTGTAAGTTGTGTGCTGGTTTTAAGCTTTAAATATTGAAATACAGAGCCTAAGGTAGCTTTGCAAAGTGCTGGGCACAAAAAGATGCGTTTGGAACGCAAGATGCATATTTGTTGAAAATCATCTTTTTATGTTATCTTGTCATTAGGATTAGGAGCTATTAATGATTTCTGCTATCTTGATTTGGTTTCATGTGACCCCAAAATGTCATTAAACATGTCAAAATAAACATTTTCTATTCACAGATGCCGCCAACTATCATGCGTTTTGTATTCCGGATGCATCATTTCATGCCATTGCATTTTGCTATGCTACCTAACTAGTCTCTGAAGGCTGCATGAATGATACATGTACATACATGTAATATGACCGCTAAGATAATAAAAATGATTTCGTTTATCGAGGGAAGCCTCATCAGCATTAATGCTGTTCTTTGTGAAGGCAAGCACAGAGATCTCTTATTTGGCCAACTTATTGTTCAAATTCAAATAAAAGATTTACAAGAAATAGTGAGTTGGAGCTAGATAGCTAAACAGATGGTGGGTTCTTGTGTCAGACATGACACTCCTGAAGCTTCACAATAAGCAAGTTCGTAAATAGCTCTGGACCACATGACCCCAAAATATCCACAGATCTTAGACATGATGGATACTTCCCACCTGCGCATTTTAGAATAATCACTGCCAAAGTGATGGAGGTGCTTCATGAATACCTTTTGTTTGCCTCTTGAGAAGAATACTTCCACCTGTGTATCAGATAAATGTACTGTTGGTGCATAAATGAATACTGATTACATAACTTTCATGAGCATGATCCGAGTATTCGTCTCACTGGTTTTACAATTTGGGTATGAATGACCTTTATCTGCCCATGCGCAAATCCTAATTACGAACTCGCTTATTATTACCCCAGCTGTAGCATGGCTACTTTTATGGTGCTTTATCATTTTCAAGAATTAAATCCTCCAAGGTACCCATTTGCCTCACCTGGGTCGAGTATCGATAAGACATCGGGGGTGTTGTCAGATTGGCATTTACTGACTTTAACTCACTTTTACAATGAAAAGTGTACATTGGAACTGTATTAGACTGACCCCCTATCAAGTGATAAATGTTGTGATATGTTCATGACTATATATGATGTATAAATGTATACTTAATGTACTATTTTGGTGCTAATTGAATAATGTGTTGGTGTAAAATTTACTAATAGCAGTTCGGTATCACCTTTTCATATTTTTGTTGTTAATATTTTCATCGAAAAGGCTCTGACTTACAAATTTTACATGACAAGAAAAAGTCCAAAAGTCATCAGAAATTTTGAGTCCATTCCTGTTGCAGTACATTTTGCCGTTTATGAAAAAGAGAAGTTTAATTGAAAAATAATCATTGAAATCTCTAAATTTGCAACATGGTGTGAATTTCATGACCATTATTTTTGTGGAGTAGCAATAAGCGAGTTCGAAAATAGCTCTGGACCGCATGACCCCAAAATATCCACAGATCTTAGACACGATGGATACTTCCCACCTGTGCATTTTAGAATAATCACTGCCAAAGTGATGGAGGTTCTACATGAATACCTTTTGTTTGCCTCTTGAGAAGAATACTTCCACCTGTGTATCAGATAAATTTACTGTTGGTGCATAAATGAATACTGATAACATAACTTTCATGAGCACGATCCGAGTATTCGTCTCAATGGTTTTACAATTTGGGTCCGAATGACCTTGATCTGCCCAAGTGCAAATCCTAATTACGAACTCGCTTATTTCTTGTTGATTTTTTTTAGTTTGTTATATTATGTATCATTTTCATTCACGCAGTTCCTTTTCATACATTTTATTTTATTTTATTTTCTTAAATAAGATGGAAAGGAAAATGCAAATAATGGAAAATGTGAATAAAAGTTGCCAACTTGAGGAAGAAAAGCTGCCAATTTGAGGAATAAAAGCTGATTAATTCTGAACTGCTATGGATTAAAATCTTGTATTGAAAACAATGTTTTCATGCTGCTTAGAGCTGATCCATGTGAATATTTCATGCAGAATCTATATTTTATCTGGAATTTGATCTTATTAATGTGATTTATTGAACTTGAAACTAGCATTTATTATTTGCTTGCATTTTGCAATATTTGTATATAACATTTGTTTAATGGCTGAGCTAAGTGGCAAGCGCTTAATACATGTACTAGATGGGGATGCTACCAAATTTTCAAAGACATTGTTTGATAAAAAGCATCAGTTGTATATTAACACAAATTTGAATATGTTTGTCATGCTAAATTCTAAATAGTTGTGTTAATAAATTCCTCTGTGCTATATTTGGCCACAGTATGTTAATGGAATAGTTGAGTTCTGTTGCAGAGGGTGCTTCACAAAACAATTTTTTGTGAGATAATGAAAAACTGAGTATCAAATTTGAAAGAACATACAATTTAAATGACAAAATCATCTTTGTTTGATCAAAATCGGTTCAGAGACGGCTGAAATATCCATAAATATAACAGTTTCTAATATTTGTGTACCACCACAAGTATTCAATAATTTGAATCAGCTGTTGAAAAAAACAAAATACCGCCTCCTACGTTGTATTCCAGCCAATGCCGATGTTGGCTTTTTCGTGTTGATTATATTATGCACAACCAGTCGGCCCATGTGTTGTTATTAATAATTAATTAATTAACGGTCACCATATTTTTGTGAAAGTGGAGCTGAATTGGTATGATCATATTGGCTAAATTTCACACATTTTGGGGTCTAAAATTACCTTCATAGCAATATTAGGTCCTAAAAGGGCACTAGAAATGTCATAGATTAGAATAAGAGCAATAACCATGCACTTTGAAGGCATTTGCGGTCTGAAAACAGAACTCAACTATCCCTTTAAGGTTTGAACCTATGGCCGATCGAAACCGAGTGATCCCTGTATTAAGCTAGATGAGAATGAGAGACGTCAGGATTTCCTTGATTTCCTTTATTTTCTATTTAATACAAATCAAAAATCAAGTCACAGGACAATTGTGTAGTATGCAATGGGCTTTATGTTTTACAATAAAGAAACAAAAAATGTATTTTGTTTTCTGATGCTACTAATTATCATGCGCAGTGAGCTCTTTGCTTTTTATATTGTTATTGAGGCAATATTTTATAGAGTAACCATGTTGAAAAAAGGGGAAAAGACAGCACTTGGGGGGGGGGGGGGATCTTCTGAGATCTCATTACAATTACACCTTTGTAAATGAAAATTGCAATTAGTGGGTTTATCTTGAACCTAATCTTGTACTTTTTACATTTACCCGGTTTCAGATTTGTTGTGTATTGTTGAATGGCTGATTTTTGTCACTGAATTCTTAAATTAGTGAAATTCTTATATGTTTTGACCAAGATATTAATTATGACTCGATGCTAAAATTTGTGATATTCTGATGTTTTGACTAATATATTATTTGTGACTAATTGCTAACAACTTGTGATATTCTTATATGTTTTGACCAAGATATTATTTGTGACTATGTTCTAAAGTTTGTGATATTTTGTGACTAAAATCTTGAAATGTGACTATTGTGCTTTTGTTACACCTTGTTCATTAGTGATAAAAATCTTTTCTTTTTTGGGCTATTTGTTCGTTCTATATAAACATGATTTTTGCAATAAAAGAGAACTATTCTTCATTTGTGGATTTGCGTGTACTCTTTGACTTGATCTTACACGTTAGTATTATGATAAGGCCTAAAAAAAGAGAAAATGTTGTATTGCCCTTTGCGACCGACCCAAAAATCTTGAAATCTACGGTCATTTATGTATTGCCGGTAATGCATTAAAAATTGAGAAATATCAGCCCAAAGAGGGAGTAAAAAAGGAAGAAAAGATTTCTGACCGACCGACCAACCCATGTTTTGGCACCTAAAGGTCAATACAACATCTTTTTTTTGTAAGCCTAAGAAGTGTACTATAGTAAAGTCTTGTAAAGCGCTCATGTTTGGCACACTGCCACTTCTGGCGCTCCATTATTATTACCCTGGCTTTAGCACGGCTGCCGTTACAGTACTTGAGCATTCTAAGGACTAAATCTCAGCCAGGTACACATTTACCTTACCTGGGTGAAGAGTGGCAAATGTAGATTAACGTCTTGCCAAAGGACATTGGTGCTGCAACATGGATTTGAACCCATACCTTGTGGTTCACAATACAGAGACTTTCCCACTGAACCACAACAGCTCTCCATGATAGTGGATCATTCAACAAGTCAAACACTTGCATACAAACTCGAGAAATTCTGATACCCCTTTCAATATCAGTGATGGGACATGGGGGTCCTGCTCAACGGTCTGAATTTGACCACATGAACAATGGTCAGAGTCTTTGAGACCCCAGACTCAATGGCACCTTACACCCACCCACTCATTCATTCATACTGAAAGATAAAAGATGTAACATTAAGAGTCTTGTAGATTGAATACTGTACCTCATTTTATTAGCTTCTGTTCACATCCCCTTCATAAAATGTACATTTTTTCTTTTCACATTTCTTTTCACATTTTTAAGTTAATATTACAAAAATCTTGTCTAGTATTATTACATACAGAGAAGCTAAATACATGCTTTCCACAGAGATATAACCACGAGTCTGAACGCCATTCTCCTCTATATGAAGAGAATGGAGGTACAGTTAAGGCTCGTTCAGATATGAAGAGGTAAACCGCCACAAAAAAAATAAACGCAGGTTTTTTTTTTACTTCTAAATGAACAGGAACTGCACACAACAAAGGACCTAAGCATATTCATTTACAAGTAGCTCTGTGTTCACCTAGAGAAAGTGAAGCGTATTACACTTACAATGTACATGTGTGTGTCATCATGATGAAAAAACGCTGCGGTTTACGGCCACATATCTGAATGAGGCTTCATGGTGCCATTAACACACAAAACAAAAAACAAAAGATTATCTTTAATTCCAATTAAGCAAGGGCACCCTTCAATGCAGATATCCCGAATAATGTCTTGTGATTGGCTCATGTCATTGGAGCACGTACAGGCTGCTATTAAAGAGGATGTTCACACAACACATGTAATTTCAATGCACATATGAGCAGGATAAAGTATGGTGGACAAAGAAATCCTGTGCCTGATATAAGGACTGAAACAATACAATAGAACACATACAGGCATGATAAAGTATGGTGGACAATGTAATTCTGTGCCTGATACAGGGGTTGAGTATATGAAACAGGATTATGTATAATGGTACAGACGAGTCAGGTAAGGTCAGATTGAGCACTGAAAACATATAACATGACACATGTATGACTGAATAACCAACCCTTCATGAAACATTTTGCAAGTTTCACAAAGTCACATATTCAAGTTTGTAACCCTTTAAACATAAGTTTGAATGTGAAGACAGCAGTCCCAACCTGCCAAGGCCTTGTTTAGATATGGCATGGCAAAGCCATGGCGGCTCTTTCATGATGACATGAAGTGTAATATTTCTGTATCTTATAACACAGAGCTGAGTGAATGAAGAAAGGAGAGATAAGATAAATGAGAAATGAAGAGGGACGGGGATACAGTAGCACGTAATAACAACAACAAAATGGAAACGCAATAGGAAAAATGCAAGAGTGATTGAAAATGGGAGAGAAGGAAGCAGAAAGAATGGAGAAGGGGAAAAATGAGAGCCAAAGTCGAAGAGTAACGGCCCGTTCAAAAGAAAGCCAGCATTTGTTAAAAGTGTAAATGAATGGCATCTGAGTGTTCACTGAGCTGTGTGATTTAAAGAGAAGGTTGAGTTCTGGGAAGAGGTGAAAAATAATTTGTGAGCGTTATCATTCTTATTATGCAAGTGTGGAAGAAAATCAGATAAGACATGTTCCCTGAAAAGCATGGCTCTTCAAATGCCTTCATATTCTAAATATGTCATGTACATCGTAAAACTCGGGGGGTAGGTTTTTTACGCCACGTGTTCGTGTAGTCCCATATACATCTTTCCGTGTACAGTGTTTGTAACTTTACCAAGACTTGTCCAATTTCTTATCATTTTGATGATTCCAGAACCTTGCAATACACACAAATTCTTATATGCTAGATGATCAACCTTTTCTGGTCGATTCCACACCGTTTCTTTCACAATGCAATCGCATGACCAGAAATCAACTTCATCTTTAAGATACAAACATATTAAGCGTATTACACTTAACGCCGTCCCAAAGAAAATATGCTGTGGTATACCGCATCATATCTGAACGATGATTTAGATGGAATAAGATGGAAGAAAGACTCAAAATAGAGATGCTTCAATCACTGGATATGGTTTCATATTTCTACAATGCCTTTCCTTTGGAATAAATCCTGAGTTATTTCAGACTTAACACTAAATCTCATGCCTTGTTGATTTATAGAGTAGGCCACTCACATCAAAATTATCTGATCTCAAACTTATCCCCTACCCATACAATAAATACTACACTAGGCCATGAAATTCCATAAAATTGTAACAACACGCTGTACAATATACATGTCGGGTTAGATTGTTCAATACCGTCAGATGAAAGAAAAAAATCTTGGGAGGATTTGCATACCTAGTTGTTTAATGATGGCTTCATGTACTTTTGAGGTAAATAAACTTCACTTTTAAAATGACTGGCTCAAACTAATTAGCTCAATCACTCTTATTATAAAAAAGAAGAGATTAATATAACATGTCATTGAGGCTTCTACCAACAATGCAATTTAGTTGGCAAGCTTTCATTCACTCCTGTGGTCTTTCTTAAGCCGACGGATTTACTAAACAATATATTTATCTAGATGTAGTCGACAGTAATGTTCCCCCATTAGTAAACACAGATACAAACAAATTCTTCTAAACAGGCAATCAAGGGATCCAAAGATGGACAGATTTTTGTCTTATCCTAGTTACATGTACTTCAAATCTTTAAATGCCTCATAATATCTATCTAAGTAGATAAATGATCAATAATATTAATGATATTAATAATTCTAATAATAATAAGAATAGAAACAATAACAATAAAATTAATAATACAGTTATACTACTACCAATAATACTACTATTACTAATTCTAATAAAAATAATAATAATAACAATAACAATACTGGTTTCTTATAGTTCACTGACCAAGTGCTTACAGTATTCTTATTACACCGGTCACTGGATTCAGTTTCTACGCTGCGCATGGTAGCGCACATTCTCCACTCCCTGAGGAGCATTCAGACTAGATGTCTTTATACAGGCTCGCACATGCTAATCCAACCACGATAATGTCCGCATCCTACCAGGTATCCAATTACAACACCCGGGGTGGAGACAAGCAATGTAAATAAAATGCCTTGCTCACGGACCTCCCCTCTCCGTAGAAAGAATATTGGAGGCAAACCATACATGTAGGTCAGCATTGATTGAACACTGGTGTCCATATCACTTCTTGTGGAGATACAAATATACAAGGCTATCTACATAGAGTATGTCCAGCCAGCGAATCAGCGGCCACGTACCACCCGAACTCCTTCTTCCCACCATTTGCGGGAACATGAAGCAAAATTTACGGGACAATCAAAATATAGTTATTTCTATTTGATAACCGAGGTGAGGGGGAAATACAATAAAAAGTAGTGAGGGAAAGGTAGAGAGAGAGAGTTAAGGGTGAAATAGATTAAAACGGTACGGGTCTAAGTTCATCTGAGGCAGCGGTCAAAGTAGGTGCTTCCGATGTACCCCCCTCTCATGGACCGCTGGACATTCTGCTCAAAGAGTCTTCGGTTCTGACGAAGGACCTCTGCTGCATCTTTGTTGAGAGGGTCGTCCGCATTGGGTTCCTGCAGGAGAGAAGGAGAGAGAGAGAGGGAGAGATGGAGGGAGGAAGAGAGGGAGGGAGGGAGAGAGATGAAGAGATAAGAAATAATGATATGACCATTTATATAGCACAACTACATGTACTATGTCAAACACAGGTTTATTCTACAGCTCTTAAAGCCCCACTGTCCTACTTGTAGCTACTTGCTCCCTCTATATAGAAAACTTCCCCAATCGGTGCCTGTTGTTCCCCCATGATCCTCTTTTTCTTATGTTAGTTCAGAGCTGAGTTGGCCCTGCAAAATAGCAGGGCTAACCCCGCAGTTGTGGTGCTCACTCCGCACTTGCTGTGCCAAGCAAATGAATGAGTCCGGAAACGAAAAATAGTTTGCTACTACCGTACTACGCAATGGAGCAAATTAATTAATATTCACGCTATGCAGTGAGAAAAGCATGAATTTTCTTATTCCAGGATAGGACTAAGAGAGCGTACATGTGAAAAGACAAAAAAGTTATTCCGGGGTTAAGGATAGTACAGGGTTAAAGGTAAAGACCCGTTATGGTCATGCGATTGCATTGTGAAAGAAACGTTGTGGAATCGATCAGAAAAGGTTGATCATCTAGCATATAAGTATTAGTGTGTACTGCAAGGTTCTGGAATCATCAAAATGATAAGAAATATAGACCAGTCTTTGTAAAGTTACAAGCACTGTACATAGAAAGATGTATATGGGACTATACGCACACGTGCGCGACACGTGCGTTTATCTCTCACAGACCATGTAGATAAACTAATTTACCAAATATAGCAATTAGTAGGCGGTTTCCCGGCAAAATTGTTATCATCATGTATTAGTCAAAACATATTCTTTCACATGATTGGTAATAAGAGCTTCCATTTCATATTTTGAAATTGGGGCGTTTCCAATACTGGTCTTTACCTTTAAGCATCACAAGTGTGAAAAGAGTATTAGAGATGGTATATCATTGCAAGTGCTACATAAATCCAGATTATTATTCTCATTTTGCACTCACCAAGAAGAGATACTGTATTCCATAGATGATTGCGTTTATCGTTAAGACTGGCTTCCAGTCTTCCCTGTGTAGAGCAAAAAACAACAGTACAAAGATCAAAATATCAAAGCCTTGTTCAGGTAAATTCAAAACAGGTGCTTGTTTAAATTCCAATTGACATGACCCACAGTTGGTCATCAAACAAATCCCAGCACTGGGTATAAAGACTTCATTCTCCATGAAATAAATATTTACTTTTTCTAGTATTTTCTACAATTATTATTGAAAACTGTAGTATCCAGTTTAATCTGTGTGTACATTTGTTGCAACTTCTGTGTTCAGCAGTGTTGGTCAGTCTAAATCCAGGTTTCTTAGAACACCAAGTGCTACATATTGCCTCCTCCTGCCCCATACCCCTCTCCCCTCCCCCCCCCCCACCCCCTCTCCCCTCCCTCTCAATCTCTTTCTTACTCTCTCTCTCTCTCTCTTTCCCTCCGTCCCCTCTCTCCTTTCCTTCCCTCCGTCCCTCCCTCCCTCCTATATTCTGCCCTCTCCTCCCTCTCAATCTTTTTCTTACTCTCTCTCTCTCTCTTCCTCCACCCCCCTCTCCCTCCATCCCTCCCTCTCTCCCTCCCGCCCGCTCTCCCTCCCTCTATCTTTCTCAAACTTCATTCTTACCTAAGTATATTGAGACACACATTGCCTTCTAAGTCGATGTTTGGATGGTAGACCATTGTTTCACATTTGACTTTTGGTGGCTCATGTGGGTAGTTTTGTGAGACCTAAAGGGATAACATCAAGAACAGACAGAGACTTTTTTACTTTCTAAATTAATCAGTTTTCCCTCAAGTTGGCAACAATAGACAAAATGAAAATATGTTTTAATTAATGAAGCAATGTGAAAGAAAAATGCAAAATTTAATTTGTATGTTACCAATTTATGCACAAAAAGATTGATTCCATCAATTACACAGCGTTGTCAATGCAAGGAATTTAATTTGATTAAAGTTAGAATCAAATAACTCTTATTTGAGAATGACACAATGTACTGCATTGAGAAAAGACTACCCAGTAATATTTGCTTTCGTTCTTGGTCTTTATGCTCATGTAAAATACGTAACTGAGTTTATTTTATCTGTTTAAGGGCAGACTTACATGTAGAAGGACTCTTATGTTTGTACTTACCTTAAAACAGAACATAAATTTGCCATTTTTGTAGAAGCCCTGCAAAGCAAAACATATTGAGTAAAGATAATAAGATTCAAGTTTTATTGTTCATATACATGTAATAATACAGAAGACAAAAAAAAAACCATTGGTGAATATAAATGATCTAAATATAGGCATAAACATGATATTGTACGCTGATAGCCAAGAGGGTGTTGAGTTATTTATCTTGAGCTCTGGTATGAGAATCGTATTTTGAGAGAAAATTGCTATGATTTATTGTTTATCCTGCAGTACTAGTTGTTTGAACCAATGAAATAAATATTTAAAAAAAAAAAAAACCTACTGGGCATCATCTTCGATAAAAACCAAAACTCCCATTCACACATAGTGACCTGTGTTAAGCACATGGTGTCGGACCTACATGTACTGACCTGGATTTCCCTTATCTTTCTATGCTCATTACTCAGCCACTGTACATTTTCTACCAAAATTGTTTCACACATGACATTTATTTGTTATCTTGAACATTCAGTGTAAATTTCATTGGATTCTGTGAGAATTTATTTTCTATATTTACCAGAACTCAAGTTTATCTTTATTGTTAAACAAGAATGAATCGACACCATTCCAGCTCTCAGCAGACAGTACATGCATGTTGAGTCCCATCATAAATGCATTCATACATGTACATGTACATAAATACCTAACTGATATAAATCAAAATTACAATACCACAACTTCCTCTGAGCAAAAAGAGGAAGAGGAAGAGAAAGACAGCTAGACCAAGAGAGAGAGAGAGAAACATACATGGTTATTAAAATAGCAGCTGTACTGTTGCGACACAGTGTCAAAATATACTCAATCCTAGGACTTTTGTAGATAAGTCTCATTCAAATTTGAGGTGGTACAGAGTGGCGATATCTGTATGTCGTTAAGTCCAAGTGTGTATGCTTCAACAGGGGATTTAATCAGAACTTTTGGTGGGGGAAGGTTTGAATAGCTTAAACAGGACAAAATTTTGCACTAATTCCAAAAATATCAAATTATTGGCCCTTCTAATAGTTTTGGTCATTTAGGCCACTGACCAAGTTTGAGAAGTCCAAGACGGACATCCTCAAATCATCCAGGAGGAGAACTAGTCAATTGCAGATGATATTGACTTGACTTGTATGGATTTTTAACCATTTTAGACAAGAACTCACTGTATCTTGACAGGCCTATTTACAAATTGATTTTTTCCTGTCCTACCTGCCAACATTTGAAATGAGAATTAGGAATTTTTAGCACGGTATGCCTTCGAAAATAGGAAATCGCACTTGCAGCAGCAGTGTAACTGACAATACGCGGTAAATCTGTACCAAAAAGGTAATACAAATTCGCTGCTTGATCATGCAGCCATTCAAGGCACACAATACGTGAACTCTCACATTGCGGTAAGAACTGAATATTCTGAATTTTCAGGTCCTAAAAATCCAGAAAATCAGAACATTCCAGATTATTTGGAAGGGTTCGCAGGTACTGTATGTGCTGCCCGTCATTGCCATAATAGTCTGGGTGTAGCCCTGTATTTATAAGCAAAGGTACTGGGCTGCTTATCAGTTCTTCAAATGGGGTAGTGCTGTGTTTTATGAAACAATTAAATGAGGTTATAGGCATAAATCATTAAAGGAATAATATCTTACCTCGTCTGGCGAGATGCTTAATTTGAAATTGATTAAATCATCATTGTCCGGGAATTCAATCTGACATGTCTTCGGTAGATTTAGGTCACTGAGATCTGAATGAGATGGGAGGAAAAAAAAGGCAATGTAATGTGGTGGTGGTTATTTATTTTACCTGACTGCTAAGAAAACATAAATTCTTGTAAGTAGGCAACCAGACGACCAACGGGTTTAGGTCCTCTCCAAGGGACCTGGTAATGAGGATTAATGCCTTACCAAAGGGCACTAGCGCAGCAACTTGGTTTTTTAACCTGGGTCACCAGATTACGAGACCGCTGCTCTACCAACTGAGCTATCGCGCCTCCTCAATAAAAACTTATTAAAAAAAAAAAATGCCCAGCACTGAAAAAACAAGCTAAACACAAAAAAAGAAATAAAAGATCAAAATAGATGATATTTGACCAATTAGAGCTTGCGTCAGGTTGAGCCACAGAGCCTACAATGTATATACAGCTCAAGATTTCTTGGAGCCAATAGTGTTTTTTGCACCACCAATAGCATGTTTCATTCCATCACACGCATTGGTTATTATTTATTCCCACTCTACGCATACCTTGCTTGTGAGCAGGGCTCAAATTATTTTTTTTCCACGAGGGCTCTTCCCCCCCCCCAAAAAAAGAGCCCCTGTGAGCCTTCTCACGGGGGCTCTTTTAGTACTGACGGGGGCTCTTGTTCTACAAATTTCCATTGAATTGGTACCCATGATACTCTCTGATTATTTGCTATTTCATCATTATCATTTATTTCAGTCAGCACTTTCCCTCTTACAAATTTACAAGTTACGTTACTAAGTAGCTGTTACTGTGTTTCCTCCACATAATTCGGAGCAAGTCTTTACCCTTTTTTTTTTTTTGGGGGGGGGGGGGGGGGTGCTATTTTGAACCCCTGTAAGTGAGGTTTTCCTGGCATCTACTTTAACATGCGGAGCATCGTCCACGAGCCGCATAGTGGCGAGGCGATTTTGTTGTTGTTGCTATTTTTAACCCCTGTAAGTGACATTTTTCCTGGCATCTACATGTATACTGTGTGGGTCTGGATACTTACGGTAATGCCGTTTTACTATCCACATCACATTTTCAGCTGGCAGCCCGAGGGGAGGAGGGGAGGAGGGGGGGGGGGGGGGGGGTTGTTAAACCCCCGGCCTACATCTAAGCAATATTAATCCAATTTTTGTCAGAATCTACAAAAAAGACGTAGTCTACACTTAGAGTTATTTTTAGTGCTGTAAGTCAGACGCTATGTTCGTGTTCGGTTCGGTTCGGCAGAGTTCGGCAATTTTTTACCCGAACTTGGTTCGGTTCGGGGTTCGGTAATATAATAGCAAGCAGCGTTATAGCCACGGCGGTCGGCACTGGGCCGGCCGGCTGCCCTGCCTGCCGGGCCCGACCAGCACGGAGGACTTCTGCACACTGCCACCGACCAGCACGAATTTCACATTAAAAAAACTGCTCTAAACGTAATTATTTGTGAAGAAAAATACTAGTTACATTCATATTTCCGTCTTTAATCATGTTTTATTTTCAATTTTAAAAGAATCATGTTTTCAATTTGTCAATAAATGATATTTTTTAAAGATTTTCCGAGACGGTTGTTGTCTAATGTTAGAGTCATGAAAGCTGCCATCTTGAATAGAGAATTCAGGCTCGTCAATAACTGTTTTTTTATAAGTTTTTATTTTCAATAGGAAAAATATAAAATCCCTATTTTTCCTGAATAAATAAATACCATAGGGGCCTACTATAATAAATATTTATTTCATTATTTATATGGTAAAATTTGTCTGATATTGTTACAATTAAAATATTAATTTTTTGATAAATGGGTTTGAGCTGAAATTGTTTTGATCACGCACATGTATTCTTGTTTATGGCTTGCAATCGCGACGTAGCGTGGTCAGGATTTGGGATTTAAATGGCGCCAGTGAAGTCGCAACCCACCACTGGATAGGCATAAATCACAAAGGCGGAAAATGGGAAAAAAGTAAATATAAAATGAGCAATCATGACATGAAAATTAGGTACAAAATGACAAGTTTATTAGCTTGCAAAAACGTTTACATTTTTCTACCGAACATCCGAACCAGGCCTTTGTGTTCGGTTCGGTTCGGTTCGGAAGTGCCATGTTCGGCGAACTTCCGTTTGGTCCGGCGGTTCGGCTACAGCATTAGTTATTTTGTTTGCTAAATTAAGTAAAACAGCTGCATTGCGCAATAGGCAAGCGTATGCATACATACGCATGTTGGTTAGCTGAATGCATGACTTGAGCGCAATTGCAACCGATGCATAAACACACACACGCTGTCACACGCAGTCCGAATTACATACAATCTACGCGCCGTCGCCATGGGTTTTGGCTGAGCAGCGCCCACGTCTCCCTACTTATCTGAACCGAAAAATGGGGGTAACAGTATTTTTGAATCTCGATTTGTTCATTAAAACTTTGCCCAATTTTGCACGATCGTGTACATAGACTGCAAAGATCTAGGGATGCGTTCAATCTCTCTATGGGAAGAATTTTATTTTTAGGACACAACATCGGATGCGCAATCAGACACCCAAATGAGGATCGTCCCCATATAATGAGGATATCCTTGTGAACGCAGACAAATCTTGTTTCATAAAAAAAAAGGATCGTCCGCATTGTCACAGACGTTTTTTTTTTCTTTGGCATGCTCTGCGGGAGTAGGGCTGGGTTCCTAAACCTTGCGCTGGCAATGCGAAAAACGGATCCCGCATAATAAATTACCCCAAGTTAATTCACTGATTCCTTTATTATTGTTCGTCTTCCTGATGATTTAATCGTTCACTGAAAGTCAATGTGAAATACATCAAGAAAATTATTGCGGAATCTGTTTTTCGCATCGTCAACACGTGGATCGGAATTAGAAACGGCTACGAAAATCCTTCTTTTTTTAGGACGCGTCTGTCCGTGTTTACAAAGACAACCCCCTTCCTTATTCTCGGACCAGCACCCCTACTGATATAGACTAAACTACAGGAAAGCTTATTGTCAACCATGTTTATAAATAATAATCAAATTCTGATTTGGGGGCTTCAAGTTCATTCATTCATTCATTCATCGATCATCACCTTTCTGTATTCGCAGCTGTGCAGCGGACGTTCTCTTCCCTGACGTCCGTGATTCTCCTTCCTTCTGCTGTTTCAAGGAAAATAATTTAATCATCGTGCATTCCAGTTGCACTAACTCGTTAACAACGACTTCAGGTCTTCAAGAATCAGTAATTTGTGTCTGCGTCAGTCTGTTATTCATGTAATTCCACACTATAGATCGTCATTGCTAAAAGTTTCGTTATCAGTTCCGCCTATTGTGTTGTTATGCATGCGACATGCGCGCGCGCGTGTCTAATGCATTTTCACGTTGATTAGGCTAATCTGTGCGCGCACAGATTTCTAAGGTTAAAGTTCACTTCAAGTCTGCGCACCCGTAATGAAAACGACTCACGCGCGCGACCCCCATGATAAGCAACTTCTGACGGAGGCCAACAACGCCATCGGGATCGGGGGGGGGGGGGGGGGGGGGTGGGGGTAGACATTTGGGGGAGGGTGGGTTACGTTGGTCTCTTTGCCTATCCGCCGGGATCAAGAGGTCCATCCTTCACAGGGGTCCCACTCGCAAGCATAGCTTTTGGGGGTCCCAATTTCAATCATGTTTTTTTCGTCACGATGCATGCTATATGGCATGGTATATATACGGATGCAGCGTTCTCGGAGGGGGGGGGGGGGGGTGGGCACAGTGCCCCCCCCACCTGTTCAAGTACCCCCAAAAGTGTGCCCCTTTTTACATGGGAAGAGTGCCTCTTCCCCTTTCCACCTCTGATCATTCCCCATTTTATTTTGACACGTCTACCTTTTCCTATGATATATTATTATTAAGTTTACATTTTCCTTTGCAATAAGTGCCCCTTCCCATCCTGATAAGTGCTCTTTTCATCTTATATAGTTATATAAAAGCAGAGGCGGCCCAAGCACCCGAAAAGTGCTCTTTTTTACATAGGAAAAGTGCCCCTTTTACTTTGACAAGTGCCCCTATTAATTTGTAAAAGTGCCCCTTTTATTAGGACACGTGTCCCTTTTCCTTCGACCAGTTCCCATTTTCCTTTGCAATAAGTGTCCATTTTCCATTCTCATAAGTGCCCTTTTTAATATTGTAAGTGCCCCTGGTTAAGTACGAGAAGTGCCTCTTTTCACTTTTGATAAGTGCCCCCTTCACCTCTGATAATCAGGCGTGTAGCCAGGGGTCGCCTCCCCCCCCCCCCCCAAAAAAAAAAAAAAAAAAAAAAAAAAAAAACGCCGGCCAATAAAAAGAGAGAGAGAGAAAGAGAAGAAAAAAAGAGGACGTAAGAAGAAAAAGGGAAAAGGAGTCGAGAACGGTACAACAAATCGTCTCCTTTCTCTAATAATTTAATTTAAATAACAAAATTGCGATACCTATACCGGATTACATCAAACCGAGGCAGCGCACTACAAGGAGGAGTCAACAACAACGATATATGAGACTAGGCTCTTCAATGGACTCTTACAAATTTAGTTATTTCCCCAGGACACTTAAGGACTGGGACGAGCTACCTCAAATCATCGTTGACTGCCCTCTTTAATTTGGAGCAGTTCAAGGTGGCTCTTGAAACAATTTAGTTCCCCTTTTCAGGAACTGTACCGCATAGAGCTGTATAATTATAAAAACTCTATGCTTTACCCTCATCTAGATGCTGAACAGGCGTTGATGAGTATCACCATAGAAGTAGAAGTAGAAGAAACGTCTAAGCTTCCACACTTCGCGCGGAAAGGGGGAAACTGAGTTCAAATTAAGGATTAAGAGTCGAAAACGGAACAACGAATCGTCTTTCTCTAATAATTTAATGAAACGTCAAAGCTTCCGCGCTTCGAAAGAGGGGGACTGAATACAAATAAGTATTAAGGGTTGGGAAAGGTACAAAGAATCGTCTTCTTTGTCTAATAATACGTCAAAGCTTCCGCGCTTCGCGCAGGAGGAGGGGGGAGGGGGGCTGAATTAATTCATACAAGGATTAAGAGTCGAGAACGGTACTTCGAGTCGTCTTCTTTCTCTAATAATATAATGAAACTTCAAAGTTTCCGCGCTTTGCGCGGGAGGGGAGTAAACTGAATTCAGATAAGGATTAAAGGCACACTGTCCTACTTGTAGCTACTTGCTCCCTCTATATAGAAAACTTCCCAAATCGGTGCCTGTTGGTCCCCCATGATCCTCTTTTTCTTATGATGATGATGATGATGAACAGCATTTGTATAGCGCCATTTATCTGCAAAAGCATTCAAAGGCGCCTGGCTACCTCAATATGTCACATATTATTCGCAATGTTGCCGGAAAAGATAGGTTTTGAGTTCAGATTTAAAGGTATCAATGTTGTTACAATTTCGAAGTTGGACAGGTAGAGAGTTCCAAAGATGCGGAGCAGATGAAGAGAAGGCTCTATCCCCGTATGTTTTTAGACGGGTACTGGGCACTTGAAGAACGAGTCCCGCACAGCGTAGTCCTGGTCGTAGCTGACATTATGTTAAATGAGAGCTGAGTTAATGAGATAGCCACCTGTTACAGTGACCTTGCTGGCTCGCTGTGTGGTCTAATCCCTTCTAGCTGCAGTAGTAACGCCTACCTTTAAGAGTCGAGAAAGGTACAACGAATCGTCTTCTTTCAAAGCTTCCGCGCTATGCGCAGAAGGGGCGGACTGAATTCAGACAAAGATTATGAGTCGAGAAAGGTACAACGAATCGTCTTCTTTCTCTAATAAATTAAAGAAACGTCAAGCTTGCGGGAGGGGGACTGAATTCAGACAAGGATTATGAGTCGAGAAAGGTACAACGAATCATCTTCTTTCAAAGCTTCCGCGCTATGCGCAGGAGGGGCGGACTGAATTCAGACAAGGATTATGAGTCGAAAAAGGTACAACGAATCGTCTTCTTTCTCTAATAAATTAATGAAACGTCTAGCTTGCGGGAGGGAGACTGAATTCAGTCAAGGATTATGAGTCGAGAAAGGTACAACGAATCGTCGTCTTTCAAAGCTTCCGCGCTTCGCCCTCCCTGAACCCACCCCCCTAGGGAGCGCGCTTTGCGCGCTCTTTAAGTGATTCGCACGCTTCGCGTGCTCACTACCGCCCCCCCCTAAAATGAACTCCTGGCTACGCGCTTGCTGAAAATTGTCCTACTTAAATCTGAGAGGTACGTGCCTCTTTTATTTTGACAAGTGCCCGTTTTCCTTTGTAAAAAGTGCCCCTTCCCCTTTTAATAACTACCCCCATTTCAACTCGGATAAGCGCACCTTATATTTTCACATGTGCTCTTGTTTTCTTTTTAATAAGTGCCCCTTTTCCTAATGATAAGTGCCCCATTAAAAAAGAGCCCCTTCTCTGGTAAATGACCCTTTTCATGTACGAAAAGTTACTCCTCTTCACTTCAGATATTAAAAAGTAACCCCTTCACCTCCAATAAATGCCCGTTTAAAATCTTATCGGTGCCCATTTTCTTTTAACTAATGCACACTTTCCTTTATTACAAGTGCCCTTTTTTCATTCACATAAGTGCCCCTTTTCATATCTGGTCATTGCCCACTTTTCAGGTGCGATAAATGCCTCTTTTCACCTCTGATAAATTCCCTTTTAACAATATAAATAATATCTTATAATTGCCCCTATCAAAATCTGATGGGCCCCCCTTTTTCGTCGACAAATCCCCATTTCCTATTCTTATGACTGACTCTTTTCATCCCTGGTTAGTGCCTCTTTTTGAGGGTGTCGGAAGTGCCCCATCTTCACCTCTGATAATTACTCTTGTACTTTGGCACATGCTCATTTTTTTTCCTCGTAGGTGTCCCCTTTTCCTCTCATCATTAGACGCGCCCCAGCTCAAACTGACTCATCTATAGATGATATTATACTTACGTTACTTATCAAAAGTCTTTTCAGTCTTCCGTTATGAGAATGTGCTTATAATAACCCCTTTAGGATTGGGTTTTTTCCTCTTTATAAGATGTAATTTTTCGCACTGCGACCTCACCTTTTTTTTCCTCGCTCACTTCGGGGTTATAAAAAAGGTGTCCCCCGAATGTACGTGCTAGTTGAAAAAGAGACATTTATTTAACACAATTATTTGCTATTACTGCATTCACTTTAATTATTGTTTTATTGTTATTCACTTTAGTTATTCACAATGATGTAAATAATTGTGCTATATTTTAGCCACATACATTGTGACATTATTTATTAATTCGTTGCATAACAAGTGATAACAAACTTTGTTATAATTATGTTTCAGTTTGTATATTATAAGATTATAGGAAAACTCTCTGCTTCTATGTTACGTATGAAATAGAAGCTTTGAAATATAAATTCAATGAATAAAAAAAATATATAAACAAAAATGTAAACAAATATATATTCACGTATTGTCAAGGACCTCTCGAGTTTGTAACATGAGAGGGCGCACTTCACAGCAATCATCGCCGTCGGATGGACGGGAGTGCAGAAAAATGAAGGTACGTAGTGCCCCCAGTTACAGTCTTTTTTTAAAACCTAACCCTGCCATCTTATCGCTGCATTTGATTGGCTCAATATGAACCATACCTAATGCGTTATTCATAAATATTCATGATACGCACATACACAGAAACCGATACGAATAAGATTTCATACAAAGTGCAAAGCTATTTTTACTTAAAATTAATGACATTGCGAGACAATCGGGTGGCTTACCGTAATTGAATGACTATCCAGGTCATATTGTCCATAATCATTGCGACATACTGGTTTAGTCTATAACTTCTGGCCGATTTAATTTTGATCTCCAACACACCGTACTAACGCAAATATTCATATATTCAAATATTAATAAGCATCGCAGCGTGGCTAAGTTAGGTTTTGAAAAGACGCAAGCCGGAGCGCTGGCCTAGCTGTCTCCTGCCTTGATCTAACATCTCCATCCGATGATACAGCAGTCAGCCTTGGCCCTGAGCATGTTGTATTTGTATTAATTGGCCGGTCAGGATTTGTTGGGACCTGATATGCTCCCCCCCCCCCCCATCTGTCAAATGATTGATTTATATTGATCCTTTATACACTTTCTATAACAAACGAATGCGATGATCTTTGCAGGGGCCCATTTTTAAAAATCGCGTTACCAATAACAATTAAGTGTCACATTTCTATAACAAATGTGCTTTCAGCAAATCAAGTGCAATGATTTAAGTAGCGTATAACATTTTGTGTTATTTTGTTTACTCTATGTGCATATTTCAATCGCATTTCCCCCAATTATGAATTCCGTTTCCTTTGATATTAATTTGCCGGTCAGGACTTTTAGTGACCGGAAGGCGACCCCCCCCCCTTCCGATGAGAATCAATCCTGGATACGCCATTCATACTCATCGGAAACTCTAGTACCATAGACCATTTGTTAGGCCATAGTAAATCGCTTTACGTGCACTGCACGCCTGACAATCATGCACTTTGCCCTTTTATTAGCCTATCTGGATGAATGGTTATCACATATCAATATCAATAGCCGGCCTAAAAATATCGCTTTACAAATTCGCGATTTGGTCTGTCACTTCCGAGCTCCCCTCATATTGTTTGCACAGAAAGGTATTGTAAAGGCATTATGCATATTCGTTGCTCTGTAAGGTCATGGACATTGTCAAACAAAGTTTGATGCTCTATATTTTCAGAGGTCGTGACACGTTGTGAGTTGACGTTATCAATCTGTATATCGATGACTGTCTAAAGTGGATAGTGCACGTCGGACGTAGCTATGTAGGCCTATACATCATTTATTAGTTCGGAGAATACACTCATGCAACCCTGCTCTGGAACTGCCTGTGTCTAAATTTCTACTTCTACTTCTTCAGGTTTACATCTGCCTCCTTCAGGTTTGAAGACTCTTACGGCGGTTGACTCAGATCAGTGTATGCGTTGGTTGGTAACTGAGTTTGGATGCAAGCAAAGAGTCTTGTCCTCGATCTACCTGTCTCTCTTAGTGTGTGGCCATCACGTGATAGCATCGAGGAGCTGTTGAAAGGAACCACTTTAAGGATAACAGATATTTTTGGTTGATATATTATAATAGGCCTATAGTGGCAATCATAAGACAGAAACCATGGGTGTCCTTCGAGGTTTTATGTTGATCATCTCATTGTCGGCTTGCTTGTCCCCTGTGTTCAGCGCTAAGATACTGTGTGCGATGACTGCTGTTATCAACACTCCAAGCCAGCACATCGTCATGTCTGCCATCACAGAACCTCTAGTCCAAGCGGGCCACCAAGTCGTTCTGCTCGCTCCGAAGAACAAGATCACGAAAGGATTGTCCCCGGAAGCCGTGACTGACAAGATCTTCTTCAAGAGTTCCCGGTCTAAAGAAGAGCACCAAGAGTTTATGAATAACTTGACTAGCATCCAGCACCGTCTAAGCAAGAGCTCGCCGATTGAGGCAGCCCGGATCTTCTGGGAACATCTTGATATAATTGGAGAAGGTTGTTCGAAGCTCTTCAAAGACCAGAAGACCTTGGACAACCTCAAGAAGGAAAACTTTGACCTGATCCTCACCTTGCCAATCGGAGGTTGCGATGCCATTCTTGCAGAATACCTTGAGGTGCCTTTCATAGTGATCAGTCCGGTGAGACGATCAATCACCGTCACCGAAGACCACTTCGGAATCCCCGTCCCTTCTTCCTATGTCCCTTTCAGTTTCTTCACCGCCTTCACCGATCAAATGTCCTTCAAAGAGCGTCTCCTGAACAACCTCTTTCGCGTCGTTATCCAACCTCTAATGGAATTCGTGATTACTAGTCGGATAAGAGCCATCAAAAAGGAGATGAACATCCGTCCAGATCTCACTCTACCTCAGGTTATGGGACAGGCGGAGTTGGCCTTCGTTTATTCGAACGTCGCCTTGGACTATCCTCAGCCCATGGGACCCAACTGGATACCAATTGGAGGCATTACGGCTAAACCATCCAAGCCACTGACTAAGGTAAGCAAGACAGGTATTGACATTGCATGTCTTTTAAGGAAAACCAGGTCACCCCTCTCCCATGGAGGGAAAAGTAACACCACTGCCACTATTACTGCTACTGCTACTATTACTGCTATGCTACTATACTACTACTACTACTACTACTACCACTACTACTATACTACTACTACTACTACTTCTACCATTATTACTGCTACTATTACTATACTACTACTACTACTACTACTACTACTACTACTACTGTTTGTACTGCTAGTACTACTACTACTACTACTACTACTACTACTACTGCTATATACTACTGGCTACTGCTACTACTGCTTCTATTGCTGCTGCTACTACTACTACTACTACTACTACTACTGCTACTACTGCTACTAGTATTACCAGTACTACTACTACTACTACTACTACTACTATACTACTACTACTTCTACTACTACTACTACTACTACTACTACTACTACTACTACTGTTTCTACTGCTAGTACTACTACTACTACTACTACTACTACTACTACTGCTGCTACTACTGCTTTTATTGTTGATGCTGCTACTACTACTACTACTACTGCTAGTACTAGTACTACTAATACTACTACTACTACTCCTACTACTACTACTACTGCTAGAACTACTACTACTATCACTACTACTACCACCACTACTACTACTACACCTACTACTACTACTACTACTACTACTACTACTGATACTGTTTCTACTGCTGCTGCTACTACTGCTAGTACTACTACTACTACTACTACTACTTCTACTACTACTACTACTACTACTACTACTACTACAATACTACTACTGGCTACTGCTACTACTGCTTCTAGTGCTGCTGGTACTACTACTACTACTACTACTACTACTGTTTCTACTGCTAGTACTACTACTACTACTACTACTACTACTACTACTGCTGCTACTACTACTACTACTGCTACTACTACTACTACTACTACTACTACTACTGCTACTACTACTACTAATGTTTCTACTGCTAGTACTACTACTACTACTACTACTACTACTACTTCAATACTACTACTGGCTACTGCTACTACTGCCTCTAGTGCTGCTGGTACTACTACTACTGCTTCTACTGCTGCTGCTGCTGCTGTTACTACTACTAATACTACTACTAGTATTACCACTTCTAATACTTACCCCTCTCCCATTGCGGGTAAAGTAACACCACTGCCATTATTACTGCTACTATTGCTATACTACTACTGCTACTACTACTACTACTACTACTACTGTTTCTACTGCTAGTACTACTACTACTACTACTACTACTACTACTACTGCTACTACTACTACTACTACTACTACTACTGCTACTACTGCTACTACTACTACTACTACTACTGCTACTACTACTACTACTGTTTCTACTGCTAGTACTACTACTACTACTACTACTACTACTACTACTACTACTGCTACTACTACTACTACTGTTTCTACTGCTAGTACTACTACTACTACTACTACTACTACTACTACTACTACTGCTACTACTACTACTACTGTTTCTACTGCTAGTACTACTACTACTACTACTACTACTACTACTTCAATACTACTACTGGCTACTGCTACTACTGCCTATAGTGCTGCTGGTACTACTACTACTGCTTCTACTGCTGCTGCTGCTGCTGTTACTACTACTAATACTACTACTAGTATTACCACTTCTAATACTTACCCCTCTCCCATTGCGGGAAAAGTAACACCACTGCCATTATTACTGCTACTATTACTATACTACTACTACTACTACTACTACTACTACAATACTACTACTGGCTACTGCTACTACTGCCTCTAGTGCTGCTGGTACTACTACTACTGCTTCTACTGCTGCTGCTGCTGCTGTTACTACTACTAATACTACTACTAGTATTACCACTTCTAATACTTACCCCTCTCCCATTGCGGGAAAAGTAACACCACTGCCATTATTACTGCTACTATTACTATACTACTACTGCTATACTTATACTGCTTCTGTTGCTTCTACTGCTGCAGCTGACACTGCTGCTATAGTACTACTACTAGTATTACTATACTATAATACTTATACTACTACTTCTACTGCTTATACTAATACTACCGATATCGCAATAACAACATGCAGGAATTATAGTAATATTAACGATAATTATGATGATAATAACACAAAATAGTAATACTGATGATGATGGTGATAATGAAAGGCCTAATGATCCGCATCATATCATATCGTTTAATACAACAAAATACTTTAGATTTGTTTTTACCTCACAAAGTATGAAACACAAGCTTACTACTTTACTTTAATATATTATAGTTTACATTATATTCATGAATAGGCCGTTTGTAATTATGATCAACATTGCAAAATGTGGCAGGAACTTTTTTAGGACAGCGACCTTTTTGATCTGCTGGCCTGTTGAGCCAGTTCTCGATAATTGTGTCAATCAGATAATAAATCACTCAGGCCTATTCTTTGTCCCCATCATTGCATGCGAGCCTAGCTAGGATAGGTCAACAATACAGTTAAATACAATATAAACATATATATGATTGCGGTTGTGCTACCATATTTATTGTATTCGCACACTCTCGATCAAAATTGCATGTAGGCTTCTAATATGCAACTATTCAAACTACTTTCAGCCAATTTATTCTCTTTGATTAAAACTGAGAGTAATACAGGAGCGATCGATGTGCGTTGTTGGAAAGTTATGAATCTTCATTCAAGACTCTCCCAGTGCGAATTATTCAGAGAGAGCTTAACATTCGACCAGACCGTATTTAGCTCAGGTGTACAAGTCGGGCCGAGTTAGCGTTCATTTATTCAAATTTCGCACTCGATTTTGCCCATCCCACGCTGCCAAACTGGATACCCATCGGTGGCGTCGCAGATAAACCACCCGACCCCCTACCGAAGGTAAAACGTCCACAAGTACAACGCCATATTGACCTGCAGAAGTTTTACAAAAGATCAGACAAAGTTGGTTATCATAAGGAGGAATTATTAATATTATTGTCTAATTTATTGGATTGTATGTTATATGAATTCTATGAATATATTCAAATTCATTATGATCGACTTATATCATATTTTGAGCATGCAGTCATTGCAAATGTTTCAAGCGAGAACTCTGTTATCTATCTAACATCATAATGATTTGGAAGTGATAGAATGAGATACTCAAGTGTAAACATGCATGAAGTATTTAAAAAACAAATGTGATCAGTCTGTCTGTAGACTCTGTACTTTATCGGGTGTACTTTGCAGGCGCGGATCCAGGGGGGGGGGGGGCCGAGCGGGCCTTGGCCCCACCCCCCCCCCTCCCCCGCAAAAAAAAAAAAAAAAAAAGAGAGAAGAAAGGAAAAGAAGGGAAAGGGAAAGAGGAGAGAAAGGGAAAGAAAGAAGAGGAAGAAAAGAAAAGGGGGAAGAAGGAGATCGGGCCGAAAGGGCTTTGCCTCCCCGGCTGCTGACCCCCCCCCCCCCCCCCCAATCAAAAAAATAAGAGAGAAGGAAGGAAAGGGAAAGAAAAAAGGAAAATAGGAGATACTGGCGTACTGATAGGGGGAGGGGGGGCTTGTGGGAAATCAAATTCAAACGTGGTTTATTTCTAATTCCACAACGGTGGATTACAAATAATGCTGAAATTACATAATTTCCGAGATTTTTCCTCACTTTTTTAGTAAATTATACGTTTGTATGTGTTTGTTGGAAAATGACAAATTTCTAAATTTACAGCCAGGCAAGAAATCTGATTCTTGAGATTCCTATATGTCAGGGCCCGAGGTAAGGCCGCGATCGGGAGCCTCGAGCTCCCTCCCCCTCCCCCCCCACTTTTTTTGAAAAAGTATATTAAAGAGAAATAAAATAGAAGGAGAGCAAGAAAGAAAGAATAGTTATATTAACTGCCAGTGTTAAAAAATAGTGAGGCATCAAAATATGCTCATCTGACCGTGATTAAATGCCTAAAACCCCTAAGCTTCCACCTAGGGCCCTACGGCGGGCCCTTAGATGTTCATCTGACGGTAATTTAATGCCTAAAACCCCTGATTTTTGGGGGCTCCGCCCCCTGGACCCCACGCCAAATAGTGACCTGCCAGTGTCACAAAATAATAAGTTATAACACAAAAAATGCTCATCTGACCTTAATTAAACACCTAAAACCCCTTAGCTTCCGGGGCCGGCTCCGCCGCCTCAACCCCACCAGGGGCCCTAAGGCGGGCCCCTGAATGCTTACCTGACCGTAATTTATTGCCTTAAACCCCTGAGCCTGCGGGGTCGGACAAGGTATCAAAATGTGTTTATCTGAACGCAGGCGCGTAGCCAGGGGGGGGGGGGGGGGGGGGGCGGTCCCCCCAAATCGGAAGAGGACGTAGGAAGCAAAAGGAGCAGACAAAGAACATCTTTGAAATTCAGACAAGGATTAAAGATAAACTTGAGTTCTGGTAATGCGATTGCAATGTGAAAGAAAAGGTGTGGAATGGATCAGAAAAGTTGATCATATAGCATGTAAGTAATGGTGTGTAATGCAAGGTTCTGGAGTCATCAAAATCATCATAAATTTGGCAGAGTCTTGGTAAAGTAACAATCACTTACATTGAAAGATTTATATGGGACAACACACATGGTGTCGGGGCTAGTACTACCCTGATTTCCTTATCTTTCTATGCTCACTATTCAGCCAGTATACATTTTCTTCCAAAATTGTTTGGCACATGACATTTATTTGTAATCTTGAACATTCAGTGTAAGTTTCGTTAGATTCTGTGAGAATTCATTTTCTTTTTTTTTACCAGAACTCAAGTTTATCTTTAAGAGTATAGAGAACGGTACAACGCATCGTCTTCTTTCTCTAATAATTAAATGAAACGTCAAAGCTTCGCGCAGGAGATGATCGGGGGGGGGCTGTATTCAGACAAGGAATAAGAATCGAGAACGGTACAGCGAATCGTCTTTTTTCACTCATAATCTTATGAAACGTCAAAGCTTCCGCGCTTCGCGCGGGAGGGGGGAACCTGAATTCAGAGGCGAGAACGGTAATACGAATCTTTAATGAGTTAATGAAACGTAAAAGCTTCCGAGCATTGCGCGGGATGGAGGGGGAACTAAATTCCGACGAGGATTATTTTCGAGAACGGTACAACGAATCGTCTTCTTTCTCTAATGATTTAATGAAAATTAAAAGCTTCCGCGCTTGGCGCTGGAGGGGAGGGGGGAACCTGAATTCAGACGAGGATTAAGAGTCGAGACCTGTACAGCCAATCGTCTTCTTTCTCTCATAATCTTATGAAACTTAAAAGCATCCGCGCTTGGCGCTGGAGGGGGGGACCCGAATTCAGACGAGGATTAAGAGTCGAGAACTGTACAACGAATCGTCTTCTTTCTCTAATGATTTAATGAAACGTAAAAGCTTCCGCGCTTCGCGCAGGAGGGGGGGGGGGGGTGGAACTGAATTCAGACGAGGATTAGGAGTCGAGAACGGTACAACGAATCGTCTTCTTTCTTTAATAGTTTAATGAAACGTCAAAGCTTCCGCTCTTTGCGCGGGAGGGGGGAACCTGAATTCAGAGGCGAGAACGGTAATACGAATCTTTAATGATTTAATGTAACGTAAAAGCTTCCGCGCTTTGCGCGGGATGGAGGGGGAACTAAATTCTGACGAGGATTATTTTCGAGAACGGTACAACGAATCGTCTTCTTTCTCTAATGATTAAATGCAAATTAAAAGCTTCCGCGCTTTGCGCGGGAGGGGGGAACCTGAATTCAGACGAGGATTAAGAGTCGAGAACTGTACAGCCAATCGTCTTCTTTCTCTCATAATCTTATGAAACTTAAAAGCTTCCGCGGTTGGCGCTGGAGGGGGGGGGGGGGACCCGAATTCAGACGAGGATTAAGAGTCGAGAACTGTACAACGAATCGTCTTGTTTCTATAATGATTTAATGAAACGTAAAAGCTTCCGCGCTTCGCGCGGGAGGGGGGGGGGGGGGGGAGAATCTAAATTCAGACGAGGATTATTTTCAAAACCGGTACAACGAATCGTCTTCTTTCTCTTATGATTTAAGGAAACTTAAAAGCTTCCGCGCTTCGCACGGGAGGGGGGGGGGGGAGGGGAACATGAATTCAGACGAGAATTATTTTCGAGAACTCTACAACGAACCGTCCTCTTTCTCTAATAATTTAATGAAACGTCAAAGCTTCCGCGCTTTGCGCGGGAGGGGGAACCTGAATTCAGAGGCGAGAACGGTAATACGAATCTTTAATGATTTAATGAAACGTAAAAGCTTCCGCGCTTCGCGCGGGATGGAGGGGGAACTAAATTCCGACGAGGATTATTTTCGAGAACGGTACAACGAATCGTCTTCTTTCTCTAATGATTAAATGCAAATTAAAAGCTTCCGCGCTTTGCGCGGGAGGGGGGAACCTGAATTCAGACGAGGATTAAGAGTCGAGAACTGTACAGCCAATCGTCTTCTTTCTCTCATAATCTTATGAAACTTAAAAGCTTCCGCGGTTGACGCTGGAGGGGGGGGGGGGGACCCGAATTCAGACGAGGATTAAGAGTCGAGAACTGTACAACGAATCGTCTTGTTTCTCTAATGATTTAATGAAACGTAAAAGCTTCCGCTCTTCGCGCGGGAGGGGGGGGGGGGGAGAATCTAAATTCAGACGAGGATTATTTTCAAAACCGGTACAACGAATCGTCTTCTTTCTCTAATGATTTAAGGAAACTTAAAAGCTTCCGCGCTTCGCGCGGGAGGGGGGGGGGAACATGAATTCAGACGGGGATTAAGAGTCGAGAACTCTACAACGAATCGTCTTCTTTCTCTAATAATTTAATAAATCGAAAAAATTTCCGCGCTTCGCGCGGAATGGGAAAAACTCAATTCAGACGAGAATTATTTTCGAGAACGGTACAACGAACCGTCCTCTTTCTCTAATAATTTAATGAAAGGTCAAAGTTTCCGCGTTTCGCGGAGGAGGGGGTGGGGGGGACTCGCCCCTCCCTGCACCGACCCCCCCCCTCCCGCAATACGTCACTGTTGGTCACCATTACGTACCAATATTTGGCTCGCATAATTTCAAATTTGGGCCCCCCCCCCCCCCCCCTAAGAAATCCTGGATCCGCGCCTGGTACTTTGGACATGACTTGTTTGTGTGGTTAAATGTGTATCCTTCCACAAGTCGTTTACATGCAATTCATTGTGTGCAGACTTCCGGCGATAAAGTTTATTACCAGGTCAATAGTTATAAGTTTCGAGACAGTGATTGTCTTTTTAACGATTCTTCGACTAATCAAGAGTGTTCAAATCACTGTATTTTATAATTGTCACTCCAAACCCAGACAAAGTAAATACTGTAAACGTTGGATGATGGCCAATCTAAACATTAGTTCTTCAATGATTATGCTTATACGATGCATTGGGGTAGCTGCATAAGGCACATTAGGGGTACATGCTCCTAAATGAAAAGAATAAAAACGAAAATGAAATGAATACAAAACAGAGAAAAGGAGATAAGGTCAAAGGAAAAGGGGTACAGGAGGAAAACAGAAAACGCCTTGACCAAATCTCGCACAATCCCATAATGCACTGGGGTAGCTTCAGTCTTCAGAGGGCACATGAGGGGACGTGCTCCTAAATGAAAAGAATAAAAATAAAATGAATAAATAAAAAACAGAGAAAAGAGATGAGGTAAAAGGAAAAGGTGAACAGGAGGAAAACAGAAGACGGCTTGAACAAATCCCGCACAATCCCATGATCAATATCCTTTTAAATTCGTATTTGATTTCCCCTCTGAAAGACCGCCCTAGTCATTATAGCGCCCCTTCCATGGGTGCAATCGCGCTACGCCAATGCGGTAATATACAGTAACAATCTATTTACATTGCTGATATTAGTTCAGTTCAGTTCAGTCTTTATTTCATTCTCAAAAAATTTCATACATAAAATAAATACACGACAGAGTAAAAACCAACAGGGAGCAATACAGAACAATTAGAACAAAAAACAAATTATAAGAATGAGGAGTCAACAGTAAAGATCAAGTAGCCTTATAGTACGTTGACCCCAAAATTATCCCCAGGGTTATCACGTTTAGATTTGATGGTTATGATAAGTATCTTAAAGGCCGTATGTACTAGTTTGACTAGGGGGATTAGACCACACAGGGAGGTCACTGACAGGTGGCTATCTCATCAACTCAGCTCGCAATTAACATAAGAAAAAGAGGATCATGGGGGACCAATGGTCACCGATTAGGCATTGTTTCTATATAGAGGGAGCAAGCAGAAACAAGTAGTACAGTGGGGCTTTAACGAGATTGTACAGGAGTCCCTGGGTATATAATTCACAGGTAAGGTTCCTTACGAGGCTGACTCTCAAATTAAAAAGTAATCGCATTTGACAATGCAGGATGTACCGGCCTTTGAGACAGGACATCCGATATAGTTTTATAAATGTTATAGCATTGATTCTGTTGTGTTTAATGCAATTGCACACCCGAATGATTTCATTAATTTCGTTGGTGGTCACAAGTATCCCCTTTACATACCGTATATATAAATATATTCATAGCACACTCCGAGGTAAATCAGTGAAGGCTTTAGCAATTGCTTCAGCCAGTTTCTTGTTCTGTAACCCCTCCCCCTATTACAATGCTTCATGAGCAATACACGTGGCAAGTTCATACACAACCTTTCATATTTGCGTTAAAGAGAAATTCAGATTTGCAAAGCAAGATTAAATTTTTTGTCTATACCGCTTATCATTATTATCAATAACCTATATAGTATATCACCAAACTTGATTTTCTAGATTTGGGGCCAGTCACCACGAAATGAGTCCAGTGTCGCATTAGGCTCAATCGTAGTAATAGCGATGTATAGTGTGTATGTACTGAAAGTTGACCCACCTACCACATTTAAGATTTTTCCAAAAATCGACTTATTAATGTCTTGTAGTTTATGTCCCCAGAGCTTAGGTCACGAAAATATCTCCTTCTAACATTTTTTGGCAAATAATATAGGCTATGTTACGCATCATTAACTTTACACTTAATTATCTCAAAACTGGGTAATCCCATTGTTTATAAAGTCCAATTAGGTTTTGTTCATATTTCTGGATATAATTTATCAATTTTAATGTGTGACCCCTTAATTTAAAGCTTACTTAATGTAGATTCATATAATACTTAAAAACAGGAATAATTTTTTTGACCAACTGGACTCATTTCGTGGTGACAGGCCCCATTTAGTGATTTAAACAGAAATGCTATTCGGGTATGACTCGACATAATCCTTTGGCCAATTCTAAAAGTTTATCTCCTGTATGTCTGGTTTTATCGTTTCAGGATTTGGAAGAGTTCGTCGAAGGTTCAGGTGAGCACGGAATCATCATCTTTACATTGGTGAGTATGATAATTTGTTTTTTATTCATGCTAGTTCTACGTACTGGTCAAGTATGTTGTGATTAGAAAAAAAAGAAATGGGAATTTAGAAAAATAGTCAAACGCCGTTTCTGGTATCAAAGTGAGTTTGGAAATGATATGGTATGCCTAAAATGCATGTTGGGAGAAAAAGGGGGAGAAGAAGAACACGTTGGAGGAGGAGGAGGAGACGAAGGAGAAGAAGAAGGAACACGAATGAGAAGAATGATAAGAAGTAGAAGGGGTAAAAAGACAAAGAGAAGGAGAAGGAGAAGAAGGAGAAAAAGAAGAAGAAGAAGAACAACAACAACAACAACAGCAAAAGAAGAAGAAGAAGCACATGAAAAAAGAGAGGATAAGGCGGAGGATATAATCTGCTTTGTTAAAGTTGTGTTTCTAGTTGAAATATTCTTCTACGTAATAATGATAATAATAGTGGACATTTGTAACGCGCCAATTGTGTCTGTCAAAATTGACACTCCTATTGTGGACGTTCATCTATGTAGTAAATTATGATGGCATGCATCTCTGAAGAATTCAATGATATGGTACAAAAATGTAAAGCCCATACATAATTTTACGAATTTATATGCGCTCCATAAGCACTTTCCATCATTATCATTATCATAATTAAATTCAATGTGTTTGTGATTTATTTGTTTCTTTGTTGTTGTTTTTGTGATGGTAATCCTACACTCTAAAAACTGAAATGTTAAATGTCAATTTAAAAGGGCCGAGGAGTGACCACTCTTTGAAAATGTCAGATTGTTTCTTTTGTGTAGTGTTGGATCCAGCATGTTCAAAGTGTTAATCTACCATTTTGAAAGAGTGGTCACTCCTCGGCCCTTTTAAATTGACATTTAACATTTCAGTTTTTAGAGTGTAGTATGTCGGGATTTTGAATTCGAATTTGTATTTGTTCTCGATGCAGGGTTCTGCTGTGACGTCACTAGAGAACGAGGAACTTGCCGAATCAATCGCTAAAGTTTTCAGTGAGCTACCACAGAGGGTGCTATGGAGATACAAAGGAAAGAGGCCCCAGAACGTGGGAAACAACACACTTATATCTGATTGGCTACCACAAAATGATCTGCTTGGTAAGAATCCCTCCCCTAAAAATAATAATAATACAAAAATATATATATTTATGAGTGTCTGTGTATGTTGGAAAAAGTAATCATTACAAAAGCATATATTTATCCCCCCGAAAAAAAAAAATCGTTTTACAAAGCAACAAAAATGAAATAATTACATTATGATAATATTCATGTATCAATGTCTTCATCTATTGCTAGGCTTGCTATTATGAGAGTGAGGAAAGAACTGGAGGCCCGAGGTGGAAATAGTTCTAAATGACTTAAAAAGCAATTCATGCAATCTATGTAATAAGTAAACATAAGAAATCAAAAAAGAAGTGCACCGAAAGGGCGAAAGGTTGAAATAAATTGGATTAATGATAAGAAAGTTATTATCAGTGTTTGAAATAATGATGAAATCACTATTATGTATATGAAATTAAAATGACAATTTGGTCAGTGGAATGTGACGTATGCACGGACAACTCTCCCGTTTGTCATGTAATAAAATATATTTAGATTATGTTTGTTCTCCTCTACGCTCTTTCTCTCTTTTGGTATTAGGTCTTCAATTATTTTAAAGATATTCATAAAAACGTCATCTCCATTTCCACTCCTTATGTGTTCTGCTCTGTAGAGCCATAGAGAAATGCAATTATGCCTATGTGTTATCCGCTAAATTATACAAACATTTTGAAATTGTTCTTCTTCTTATCATCCCATTCACGTGTCTGTGGGAAACCCCTTTTCTGTACTCGTTACATCACTTTCAAACATGCAGAGGGGGGGGGGGGGGGGGTGGGGGGGGGTTCACAAAGCTTTTTTTCAATGACAAATTACAAAAATCAGTGACAAATCGTCTGATCAACCAATCAGAAGCAAGGATATCAGTAGCTTATAACAAAAAACTGACATTTGTCTCTGATGACAAGTTTTGTGAAACACCTCCCTAGGTCACCCTAAGACGAGGATGATGATCTACCACGGCGGGGCAGCAGGTGTCTATGAAGCCACAACTCATGGCGTCCCTCTCCTCATCATGCCGCTTGCAGCGGACCAGATGGGGAACGCAGCCAGAGTCGAAGCCAAAGGGTTCGGGCGAGCCATCGATAAGAACACGTTGACGGAGGACGAGTTTAGGGAGGCAGTTAAGGATATCCTCACCAACCCAAAGTAAGATTTTTGAAGTAGTTCTCTTTGACGCAATCTCAAATAAAAGTAAATTTGTTACACACTCTTTGTTTGTTTTACTCTGATTGTACATGATACTATAGTATCTTCTTTTTTGTTCATCTTTAGTCCTGTATGTTTGTGTTGACGAGTAGGCTTTCATATTAGGAATTCCTCCTTTCTGCCTATCCCAAATGCTTTCATAAATTGCCATTTAAATTTGTAGCACTATCTTGTTCTTTGAATACCATTCCATTCTGTATTTGTGTGTTTTAAATATTTTTTATGAAGAGTGTTAAATAAACTTCGAATTGATTTGAATTGAACCGATCGAATTGAACCATAATCCAAATTACTTTCGATATATTTTGTAGATATCGGGCCGGTGCAGCGCGTGCATCAGCCATCATCCGGGACTCCCTGGCCACGCCCCAGGATACCGTTCTCTACTGGGTGGAACACATCTTGAAATTCGGTGGTGGTCATCTTCGATCTCGGGCTCTAGAACTCAACTTCATCCAGCTAAATTCCATCGATGTCATAGTCTTTCTATCGTTTGTTTTCTTAGCAGTGATGTTAACTCTGCGATGGATAATATGCAGCTGTTGCTGTCGGATGTGTTTGAGAAAGCAAACAAAATCCAAGAAGGACTGAGTCGTAGACTACACTTTTGTGAATTTTCATATCAAAGTTATCTGATTATCTCATCATTCTTCAAAGTTATGAGGCAGATTATTACAAAAGTATTTGTAATAGCGTTGAATGCAATAAGGATAACAGTTCTTTCTCTTATATTTTTTTCTCAATCTTATAGCATTCGTATACTACAAATGAAACTAATTGTAGTATAACTGATTTACCCAATTGTGCCTTTTTGTATATTTCAGCATTTAAAATTTAGTAGCCGCATACCAATTGGTCCTCCATGATCTATCCTTCTATATCTCTCTCCTCTCTTTCTCTCTATCTCTCTCATTCTCTCTGTATCCTGAAGCAAGAAATATTTTGTTAGTTTTCGTCAATTTTTGCCATTGAATTCCTGTTTTTGTTTTCCTGTTTATATTATCATATTCTGCTGTTGCTGTAATCATAAGTTAAAGAGTTGCATGCACTTTCAGCTATTATTCATTTTGCTATGCCAAAATTTTCTTGTATAAAATAATTGTGTTATTAATTGTGATTTGAAAACATATTACCAGTATGTAAACGAATGTTCAGATTGTTACTGATTATCATTGTATGAAACATGCATAAATCAATCAATCAAATCGAATCAAATCAGATCAAATGTGTGCAACAAATGCTGAACAGTACAAGAAGCAAATAGACCTGCTTACTATAAATGTATTTCAATTTTTGCACGTTTCTAGTACGTAACCCTTGGTTACCAAACATTTCATTCACCTGCTATGGATAAAGGCATCTCTGTGGACGGAATCCACTTTGCATTCATTAGTTGTTGGTATATCGGACAATCATCTGGCATGCTTTTCTTGATGTAAAAAGAAGCTTTTTGTTCTAAAGGTACGCATAACATTGGAACATAGGATCACATTTAGGCTTCTTAACATAATGAAGGAAAGGCAGTGCATAGCTCAATGAATATTTCCCGCAAGATACCTCGTTAATGCATCATTCAACACATTGTTTATTATACTATCCAATGTCAGGTTAAAATGTAACTGTGCTTTTACCACTCATCAGAAAAGTTCAATTTGTGTGACACTTTTGCTTTAGTTTGCATGGTGTAAAGCATTATTATTAATGACTGAAATATCTTTTTGAAATGAATAGTGAAAATATATGCAATGAATAAAATTATATCATCGAATATAAAAATGTGTGGCTCTTAATCTGTTTATATTTAGAAGAATTTGTCACTCTTTTCCTGGTAATTAGTAATTAAAGGATTTTTTCTTAAATCTCCTAATTTATATGTAAATGAGCAAGTTCTCCAGAAAATTGACAGTCGTCATTCAATGGAATGCACTCGATATCAAAATTAAATTGTTATGAACACGGATGATGTGGCCGTTAAAAAACTTCGAAATGTTATACGACAGAAAATTATATTTTTTCGGGAAATACCTGTAAGGGCTAACATATTAATTTCATTTTCACGTCTAGTCATACAAATTAAATGTTAAATACATTCAGCGCTAGAGTCTTGTACAAACCATTGCCCGCAATAACAGCGTGGGATTTTCATTACCCCGGATATAACACGGATCAAAGGGGGGGGGGGGGGGGGGGCTTTTTAGAATCGTCATTCGTCGTATGCTTGAGGTGTAGTTCATCGTAACTATGACAGTGGAATTTCAATTCCTTATTGTTTTGTTGTTGGTTTGTTTACATGTTTTTAATTTAAATATTTTGTTTGTTTTTGCTCGTTTCTCTTTATCGACATCTACTCTTTCCCATAACTTGAATTCCTTTATGATCGTGAATAAAGACGTGTTAATATTCCTCTTCCCAGACCTAAAAAAGAATTGGTCTCTTTTAGTGATATTCCACCTTTGTCTGACCATATCAAAAAGGCATTAACTTTTTTTGTATGGGGGAGTGGATTCTCTTCATTTTAGTTTGCTACAATATTTGTTGGTGGAAGCGTGGGCTTTATTGAAATTTGATTGCATCTGTATTGTGAGGTAAACACCAGGGAGTGTTTCACAAAGAGTAAGATCGACTTTAAGTTTGACTTAATTAACTATGGCAGGCAGTTCATGCCACTGTTTGCTCTTACCATTTACTGGCACTGGTCTCTGAAGGGACGTATTAATCACAGTCACAAATCTACAGAATTTACATCTTTTGATAGTTCATTATTGAAGGAAAAAATATTACCTAAATATCATAATTGAGAGACCAATAGTATGAGCAATCAGTGGCATAAATAGCCTGTCAAAGTTAGTCCAACTTAAAGTCGATGTTAGTCTTTGTGAAACACCCCCTGATGTTGTTACAAATGTTATGAGAATGAACTATTATTTACGTACGTAGGAAATATTCTGCGAATCGAACGAGTAAAATGGGAATAGTTAAACATTACATACAAACAGGTGTAAATAACTTGTCGATTAGTTAAAACCAGCTACTGCACGCCGTATGAAATCATGAAAACATCTCTCGTTTTGTAAAGAAGTAATCAATTCTATGTACTCTGTTTTTGTTAAAAAGTCACCTAATAATTGACACATTTTGACAGCATTGTCATTTAGAAGCCACTTTACATATACCCGTAACTATACGAATACGGAGAGTTTCTGGAAAAAAGAAATGCATACAGGTCATATTGATTATAAAGCAGCTGTTACAATATATAGCGCATCGCGACAAGATGATGAACGTAAAAATCAATCATGTGTGTGTCTTGCAGAAGTTTCATCTTTGTGTGTTTTTTTTTCTTTAGAAGGTTGGAAATTAGTAATAGTCAACTAACACGATAACAAATAAGTACAAGAGAATTTATGTTATTCAAAGAAAATGAGAGTAGCCCGGTGGCAGGTGAGTGGTCTCGGAATAAGAGACCCCGGTTTCGAAATCAAGTCGAAATCAAGTCGATGCGCTAGTGCCTTTTGGTAAGGACTAAATCCTCATTACATAAAGTCCCTCTTCCTCATAACAAGCTGTCGGTTGCTTGCTTCCAAACATATGCTTTCTTAGTAGTCAGGAAACCCATAAAACATCACGTTTCATTCCATTACTCATAATAAGAAATGTTAGTCATCAAATAGGACAATATAATTATGGATAATGTACAGGGAGGTCGACATCACGCTATGGGTGTTAAAGTTTATCCATCCATTAGTTCATTCATTCATTCATGATTCGTTCCTCTGTTCCTTCATTTATGTATTCATTCATTTATGTCTTCATGCGTTCATTCATTCATTCGTCCATTAATTCATTCATTCATTCTTTCATTCATTCAGTCATTCATTCGTTCATTCAATCGTTTTTTCGTTTAATAATTCATTCATTTATTCGTTAGTCATTTAGTTTATCCATTCATTCGTTAATTCGTTCATTCTTTCGTTCATTCATTCATTCATTCATCCATCCATTCAACCATCCATTCATTCATTTATTCATTCATCCATGTATCTATTCATTCATCCATTCATCCATTCATCCATTCATTCATTAATTCATTCATCCATGTATCTATTCATTCATCCATTCATCTATTCATTCATCCATTCATCCATTCATCCATTCATTCATTCCTTCATCCATTCATTCATTTATTCCTTCATCCATTCATTCATTTATTCCTTCATCCATTAATACATTCATTCATGTATCCATTCATTCATTCATCCATTCATTCAGTCATTCATCCATCCATTCATTCATTCATTCATCCATTCATTCATCCATCCATTCATTCATTTGTTCATTCATTCGTTCATTTATTCATTCAATCGTTCATTCATTCCTTCATCCATTCATTCATTCATTCACGGTTTATTTACAATTCGTGGATGGCAGTTGATGGCTGTATTGCTCCTAATTTACAAAATATGCACTTAGAAACAATTGCTCTTCATCATCATCAACTTCAGGTGGCGCTGTAAAGCGTGATGTCTACCTTCCTGTACATTATCCATAATTATATTGTCCAATTTGATGACTAACATTTACTGTAAAGCGCTGCTGTGGCCTTCACGAGAGCACGCCATGCGACTCTTTCACCTGCCATTTGTATTGCACCTTTCATTCCTTGTCCAGACACTTTCTTGATATCATCAGTCCAAGATATTGGTGGACGACCTCTACCCCGTTTTCCTTCGACTGCTCCTTGCAGTATATGCTTCTCAATACCTTCAGATCTCCTAACAATGTGCCCAAAATAGTTAAGTTTTCTTTCCATGATTCCCCTTCTGATGGTCAAGTTTGTTCCAATCTTTTCCAGGACCCACACATTTGTCTTTTTATCTCTCCATGACACCTGCAACAGCCTCCTGTAGCACCACATTTCAAAGGCATCAACTCTCTTTCTTACAGATTAAGAATTTAAAAACATAATGAGGATACATTTTGATATAACTCCATTTACATTAAAAGATACAACAATATCAAACAAGACAGTTAAATAAAAAATGAGCATGCAAACAAAAGAGACCATTACCCTCCATTTGCTAATTATGATGGAAAAACGAAAGAGAAATTCCTTTCACACCGTCCAGCTTAATGGATAATGTACACATTGTAAAGGTTTGCTAAATGTGACAAATAAGGACATTTTTATTGAGATTCTAAAAATAAATTCGCATAGCTGATGAGGAAGTGTACTTTGCGGAGATCGGACATATGGCACGGAGTATTCGAATCGATATTGTTGCAAATATTTGCTGAATTGAATTTCACACTGAAACTATGTTCATCAAATCGCACGTTTGTTTATAAATCTCAGAGTCTACAATGCACACAGTGTACATACATTCGATAACGCCATGATAATATTTAATTTTCTTGTTAGTGGCCATATGCCAATGGTATTCTGGGTTTTGCTCCCATGTGCAGTTGCTATACGGTTGGTGGCCGACTGGAGAAAGTGTGATTGGAACAGTGATGATGAAATATATCATTATCTCGTTTAAGTTGGGTTATGATTGTTGTTACCGTACCACCGCAATCAGCTTTATTATTCTCGTTATTAGTATCATTGATATCATCATCATCATCATAATCAACAGCAACAACATCATCATCATCAACATCATCATCATCTTCAATTTCATTTTCATCATTATTTCATCATTAACATCACCCTCACCATCTTCTTTTTCAATTTATACTATACAGTGCGTCCCAGAAAAAATGAAACCGAGAAGTATCGATGTTTTATCATAACTTAATCACAATTATATTTAATAAATGACACATATTTGTAAAGGTTACAACATCTTCTTACAATTCATGTAACTCTTATGATGTATATTTCACGCATGCGTGATTAAAACAATTTGAAGAGAGGGTACCAAAAAGTCATTTGGCGGGCGGTATTTGAATTTCAAAGAGAAAATCACATTTCTAGAAAGGTCATTTTCTGCGCTTTCAAATGACATCTCAATTAGGAAAAATGTCCCAGGAATAATAACAAAGTTCTATTTGTTTAAAGTAATGCTTGCACTTCCATAATTTGATTAAACGAAATCTTTTTTACTGGCTGCCTGCCGTAGCAACAAACAGAGTTGACAGAAGACTTAACTCCATTTCATTGGCGATCAGCCATGCATCAAGCCTTTCGTTTTCTTTCTGCATGGCTGATCGTCAACGATCGTCAATTCTTTTGTCAACTCTGTTTGTTAGAATGTTGCTTTATAGGATTGTTGTTATTGCTCTACAACCTCATATTAATTAAAAGAAAAATAATTTCGTTTAAAATTCCTACTTCAATATAATCAAGCAGAATAATTAAGTCCGTTGACACGTATACAGGAGTCACCAGAATTCTTTATTCTGTTTTTGGTATTGGATGGTATTGGTATTTGGTATATATTTATTTCAAAAATTGACATGGCAGCTCAGGGGGTTAATTACAAGGAATTTACTAAATAAATAGTTTTGAGTCTATTTCATAATATAATCCACTCCGTAGCAGAACTTTATATATTTTGTTATATAATATTTTAACTTGCAAACTAACTGTGGTTTCAAGCAAAGGAAAATTATAGATTTTAATACTATTAGAAATGACTAATCGTATACACGATTGTTAACATTGTGACAATTGTTACATAATTCTTAAATGGCCACTCTACACTATGAATATGACAGACAAAGAAAGCGGACAAAATATACAGTTCCTCAGGTAGACAAAGGAACATCCCTTTACTGCTATTATGTAAAACGTGAATATGCATGTGACACCTGTTCTACACATTTTTACATAATAGCAGTGAAGGGATGTTCCTTTGTCTACTTCAGGAACTGTATATTTTGTCCGCTTTCTTTGTCAGTCATGTTCATAGTGCTAACTCAACTAACATAGCCTTTTAAAACATACACCTCTACTTATTAATATTCCAGCCTCTGATTTTTAGAAAATCTCTGTATTGGCCAAAAAATGATAATAACCATCCATTTTTCATAGTTCTCACGCTTGCTGGGCTACGCCGTACTGGGATTATCAAGTGCATATTATTGTTCGGAAATTTTTTTTGTTGTTGTTCCAATTTATATCATACTTTGCCGTTCTTAAAGACATGTAATGCCTAAATCACCCTCCTTTTCACCGGAGAAGCACCTGCAGTGACGCCATAAACGGTTGCGCAATACAGCTCCGAAACTGGGCTTTATTCTGAGCGTTATGAGCGTTCTGGGTCGTCATTTTTAAAGCTAGATTCCAGAATTATTATCAATTGTTCGGAATCTCCGTCAAAAATTACTCTACAAGTCTTTTTTATTTTTTTATTTTTTAGCCCGTTTTGGTTAGAGTGGCCCTTTAAGTAAAGTTATCGTAGTCAAGAGGGTTAGCCGATTGACTTGAAATGCAATGGGCGTAGGTTCGATTCCCGACGCGGTACAAATGTCATTTGGCAAATCATTACTCTACATTTGGCACACCTGAGGACCTGTTGACCTGTTAGGATGATGAAAGCTTTTTTGTTAATAATTTACATATGCCTCACGGTGACCTTATAAATATGAATACTCCCGAGGGAGCGGAATTGGTACACATTGTGCGTGAATAGGGACTTTTAGATTTGCACAACGACAACGTGGATTGCTACGATCGACGTCTTTTTAATGCACTGCCTTGAATGGACGTCACACGTATCAGTCCACGCAAATCTAAAAGTCCCTATTGTATCCGATAACCGGTGTGATCATACATTTATCTGTAAAGCGCTTCGATGCGATATTTCGTATTAAGCGCTGTATAAATCCATATTATTATAATTATTACACAATACGATTTGTACAATGACATATTTTAAAAATTTATATTATAGCGCAGTATTGCATAGCGCTCATGCCTGACACATTGCCACACATGGCACTCCTTCATTGCTACCCCAGATTTAGCACAGCTACCTCTCTACAGCACTCGAGTATTTGAAGAAATTAATTCCAGATAGGTTACCTCACCTGGGTGTAGCGTGACAAATGTCGATTAATGTTCTTCAAAAAGCTGTGACAGGATTCACAGTCCTGGGGCCCGTTTCATAAAACTTTTTATCCATAACAAGTGCTAAATTTCTTTGATAAATTTGCTCTCAGCCAATCACATGCCATGATTTCAGTAGCTTATAACAGTAGCTTGTAACTCGTTATTGATATCAAGTTTTATGAAACAGGGCCCTGACACCTTTTCACTGAACAATAACACCTTTCATGAACATATATTCGAAGATGAACTATAAGCTATCCAAACGACAAACAAAACTGGTAATTTATAAAAGTTCATAAACATACATTATTATACAAATAAAAAATGATGTTTTATGACATGATTTTACTAATGACCGGTCATTAGCCTTGAATAATGACCGGTCATTATCCAAATTACGCGTAAGGCAAAATAAATGCCTGGTCACGTGTACGCTTTCAACCAATCATTTGATTAGGATCCACGCCTTCATCTTATAAACAAATATAGTCGGTTGCACGGATACAAGGGGGTTGTAGAGCTGGTAATAGATTGGCAAGTTAGTCAGAAAATTTGTCCCCAAAGTATAAACAGTAAATAATTAGTACTATGTTCAAATGTAGCAAAACACAGTCGTCCGATTGTCAACAACAAAAATCGCCATCAGAAATTCCCATTTTTTAAACATTAACAAAATTAACAATTATGTTAAAAAGGTCATCGATTTGCGGATAGAACATTTTGAATGACACACCTAAGTCCTTCCATTTGTAGCGACATATGCATAACAAATAAATTAACCTATTAAAGAAAACTATTTATAAGGTTATTGCAATAACCAAAATACATATTAAATTTTCATATAAAATAAATGCAGTCTAATAATCATAATATATATTTAAAATTGTTCATACAAATGTTCTTGTTCTTGTTCTCGCATGTGTTTGAGCAGGGACGTGATTTAGAGATGGACTGGAATCAAGCCGCTCTCCTTTGACCCCATGCTCCTAGCCACAGAAAAGTTATGCCCTAATCTGCAACTGTTGACCAGGTGGTGAGATAAAATAGCGCATGAAATTTCAGGATTTAGAATTCCTCCATCAGAAAATGGTATCACAGCAACTGTTTGCTGGCCCTTTCAATAATTTCTCATCCATTGTTGAATGTGTAAAGAGTAGAACAAGCGAACACAAACTTGAGTAATTTCATCCTTTTTTAACTTCAAAAATATAGAAAACACCCGAAAACACGCATTAGCAAACTCAATGTTATCGAAGATTGTAAATCATGAATTAAATAACGGGACATTAAAACATACACAATTTAGCGCATTATCCTAAAATATTGAGTTTTTGCCAGGATGTAATTTTTCTTTTACCAACTCTTGCACGCAAATTATAGGAAGGACGGAGTACTCAATTTGAAAATGTGTTTAATGCACTATTCCCAATACAATCCCCAAAGTTTTTGATTTACACTGACATTTTGCCGGTAATTTAAAGGTATTACAAAGTTTTGGTATGGGGTCATGAATTTGGTTCAAATTAACATATTTGAATCATTATGCCTTCCTACAATATTCATTGATCGTTGTCGCGGTTGAAATCGAGTCTAAAGTTATAAAATTATAAATAATAAACTCTTTGTGTTGTATAGCTCCCTCTCAAGGTCAAGATATTAATTTAGATATGAAACTATGTTTCTTGACTAAAATTGACCAATTAGCTATTCCCGTTTGGAAATTATATATCACAACTACATATTCTGAGATTTTCATGGTCGCAGCTACCATTGCACGGCCATAGGCGCTATTTGAAATTTATCAAAATTTACCGGGAGCACCGGTAAATTTTTATATTCAATTTTTCTCGAAAACAGAAGTGTTTTAGGAGCTCATTTTTGTAGTGCTTATAATACATCCACAGGGGCATCCAAATATATAAAAATTGTAAAAATTCACTATCCACCCAATTTTCAAAATTTCCCAAAACTTTGTATTACCTTTAATATTTTGTAATAAATGTAAAACTGGTGGCTGGCTTCCGAGAGTCCCCGCAGTGGAAGCGCGGTTCGGAGCATGGAACTTCAAAGCCAAGTGGAATGTTACACATCACATTGTTACGCTCTAGAGCTCATGAATGCGTCTGAATAAATTACAAGAGTTTCGCCTCCTTTCTTTCACCTCCCTGGTTTGAGCAATGGGGAAGCTACTCGCGACAGTTTACCCGTTTATTTATGCTTTTATGTATGATGCCCCTAGCCTCCTTCGTTGTGACGATATATATGACGGGTCGAATCCAGCTCGCCGCTGGTCCAAAGACGTCAAGAAAATCAAGCGAACCGAAAACATCTTGAAATGTAAGGAACAGAATCCAAGGTAACCAGCATATATAGAACGGTAACGTCAAAAGAACGACGGTTGACACGCCTTTATTGTATGACCGGCGAGCAGGGGCGAGAGCCTGGTTTCCTGACCGCGACGCAGTTGCTACCGCAGCGATGGCGCGTGAATGGCGGTAAGCGACGCGGAGCAGAGCCAGGTTTGTCATCGTCATGAAAATCAGCGTGATGCATATGGGGATTACGAGAAAGAGTGACAGAAACATATCCTCCCATGACCGCGTCGTAAAGGGCCACGTTTGGTTGATGCAGTTTGAGATGAGGATATTCGCAAAACGTTCCAATCCCGGTAGAGGAATGTAAAAGATACACGCCGTTGAAAAGACGCAGAGTGAAACAATGAGTGCGTTTATGACGCGGCAACGCGTGACAATCATCGGGTAGCGAAGCGGTCGAGTGATCATGACGTAGCGGTCCCAGCTGATAAACGAGACGCTGCCTAAAATGGAGAGGGCGATGACGCGGTGGAAATACGGCAGGAATTTGTTAACGATGCCGCAGGTGCGGGGGTCGTTGAACATGAACCAAAGAATCGACCACAGATTCCAGCAAAGTCCCATCACGAGGTCGAGCCATGTTAAAACACTGTGAAGCAGTCGTGAGGTATCGTTAATATCACGTTGGATGCTAAGTATGACTAAAACAATCGGATTGAACAGAAAAGATAAAATGATATTGACAATAAATAAACAGAGTAATACCACATCTGTTCGACTCGATGGGTTCGCAGTAGACATGCCTGTCCGTACGGTAAGCATCAGAGTTGTATTTTCCATTATTATGTCCACAGTCGACATAAAAAACGATGAAATTCACACATAAGATTAACTAATCTTATAACTTACGAAACAAAAAACCACAGCAGGAAGTAAAGATATGTTCTATGTAGTCATGATCTCTAGTTTCCTTTCAGAACATTTCGACGACAGTGGATGCCTGTTTGTAACTTCCTATCACAGTAGTTGCATTTTGTCTACAGCAAATGCTAGATACCAACAACTAACTCAAGCACAGGTGATCGCTCCTCTATGAGAAATTGAAAAGAGCAGGAAGTAAAGATATTTCCTATGTAGTCATGATCTCTAGTATCCTTTCAGAACATTTCGACGACAGCGGATGTCTGTTTGTAACTCCTATCACAGTAGTAGCATTTTGGATACCTCAAATGTTAGATACCAAAATCCGACTCAAGCGCAGGTGATCGCTCCTCTTTGAGAAATTGAAAACAGAAGTGTATCCAGTGTCAAATGTAGAGCATATTTATCAAGAATCGAGAGTCTGACGATTGTGGGGAGGTGAACCACATGCAAAACAAACGGCAAGATGACTGTACATATAGCTGAATGCTGGAATTACTAAGCTAAATAAGTCGATTCGTGATAACACCACGGCGCATGCGTGAAAGTTGAAACCTCCATCAGTGCGATACATAGCCTATCCGATAGGCGTCGGGCTGTACAAGTATACTAATCGCGTTTATGTGGAGAGTGGCATCGGCGCGGGCGTCAGCCCGAGCGCCTATCATCACTGGTCAACTCACACAGTTTTATTTTCTTTATTTTCCTTGTTTCGTTCGTAGAAAATCTACGAACCCCCTGCAAAGCTCTTCATGCATATTTATGAAGCATGGACCAAAACAGACCAATGAGCGATGAGGAACCCGGAGATGATATTTGATTGGTTGAATCAAAGTGACCGATCACCAAATAAGGCTAGTCTTATGAATCATGCATGAGAATGCGCTCGTCACACATACGATACACATATATGAATAATGATGAGTTGACCAGTGATGATAGGCGCTCGGGCTGTCGCCCACGCCGATGTCAGTCTCCATAACGCGATTAGTACACTTGCCATTTAGCCCGACGTCTATCGGATAGGCTATGCGATACAGTGCTCTTTTATTTGTTAAAATGACGTCACGTTTTGGTTTTATCATGGTCGGAGTGAGAAAGCGGATTAGTGATTGTTGTTGAAGAATTTCAACTGTTTTTGTTTGACGGCTATTTATTTACCAATACATACGATAAGTTAAAATGAAAATGATAATAATGATGATGCTGATATTAGTAATAACGATACTACTATACTACTACCACTGCTACTACTCCTGCTGATAATACTGCTGCTAATATTCGTATTAAAAAAATGATAATAGTAATGATAATAATAATAATCATGTAATTAAATTATTTTTTAGGTTCTGTTTTAAGTTAATGTAAAACAAAACCAATGAGACATACTTCCTTGAACAAAAATTGAAATTGAAACCAAAATCGTCATGGCCATCATTTCCCAATTGATACTACACTTGAATCACCAATGGCCTTGAGCAATATCTAAATGTCACTGCAATTACAATAAGTACTCTAAATTATAACAAGCTGTTTATTTTTGTATGTGCTTTCCTGAAATACAAATAAAGTTTCCTTGAAATGCTTGCGCAATGTTACACTTAAAAAAGTATACTTTTCATGAAACATAGATCAGGTAACGATAATAACATTAATTAATTTTTTTCTGTTTCCATACAAATCAGGCACAGGTATTTTCCCCAATCAAACCATCATAGTTGTAATAGACTTCTTATTCTTTACACATACCCTGACCTAATATATTTGAAATTTTAAGAATACATTGAAGAGAAGGAAAAAAAAGAAACCAAAACATTAACAATTCTAACTTCACAAGGGTATTTCACTCTTGTGAAATATATTACCAAATTGTTATAAAAAGGCCATTCGCCTTATTAGGAAGCCATGCACATGAGTATGAAATGATGTTTCAAAAGTAAAAGAAACACTCTGATTATTGCAGGTGAAAATATTAAAAAGGTGTCAAGTGGATTGTTATATGTCTTGAAATATAGGTTTCTCTGTTTTACTTTCCATGAATCAATTCTCTTTCAATTTTTTTCTTCCTTTATTTGTAAATAGTAACATTTTTTATTCATGACAAAGGTTTAAAGCATGATATCTACTCTCAAGGACCTTATCAGTTTCTCTTCTCCCCATTTAATTGTTCATTCAATAACTCGTTCGTTTTAGTCTCCTTAGATCAAGATAGTTATGTAAAGTTAATTAATTAAATTGAATACAATTAAATTAAGTTCTTCCATCGCCCGATTGCTGCAATGGCAGTTTCATTAACAAGGGCCAGGTCTTCATCTGTGCAACCCGTTCCGCCGCACTGCAAGGTGTGGTCCATAGTCCGAGTCTCTCCGCAGTTGCAGAGAGTATCTTCTTCATGGGCATAGCCCCATCTTGCCATATTGACCTTACACCGTCCCATTCTCGTCCGTATTCGATTTAGGCATGGCCACCTCAGGTTAAGTCCTTTGATGAGTTCGGGCTTGGCTGATGGTGGAGGATTCTGTTCAGGTGGTGGGACAGAATCGAGGAAGCTGTGTCGAGATACGAGGCGTTTATGGGGTTGTAAGTAGCCGTATAACATGTGTCTGCCATCTGTCGCCTGCTTCATCCGTTCCTTTAAGCACGTGTTAGTGCGTCTTTGGTTAGGAGATCTAATGACAGCGAGGTGATATGTCTGAGATTCTTACAACACGGAAGGAGTCTAGTTGGGTAGGAAATAAATAGATGGTGCTCAACAATATTTGAAGCTTAAAGGTAAAGACACGTAATGGTTAAATTGCGGTTCAAGGGGTTTAGGGTCCCAAATATCCATCCAATATTGTTTAAATATTGCCTTCAGAGGTTTAGATGGCAATACTTCAACCTAAATTCACTAAAAAGCAGAAATATATGCCCAAATGTTCAATGTTGAAGTGCATTCGCGATATTTATCCAGGACGGATCGATTTGATAATTTACCACATATATAATATAATAGGCGGTTTCCCGGCAAAATTTGTATCATCACGTATTAGTCAAAACATATTCTTTCACATGATTGGTAATAAGCGCTTCCATTTCATTTTTTGAGGGGGGGGGGGGGCGTTTCCAAAACTGGTCGACATCATTGACTGAAAGCATCAATATTATTAATGGACAAAACATCTCTTTGGAGGAAGAAGAGAATTAACTACATATTGAAATCAATGCCCTTCTAGTTCCAAACAGACAAACAGCTGTTCGCTTTCTTATCAGAATCTAGTTTGCAACAGTTCTCATTACTGTTGTTTAACAAACAAGTTTTTGAATTCATGCTAAAGGCCCGGTCACACAGAGGGGACGCATGGGGGACGCACGGCCGGCGCATGGAAAATTTGCAATTTTGGCCAGTGCGTTGTCGTTCGCTTGGCGTGCGTCAGTAGGGACTTTTAGAAATGCACGTCAAGAGCTTTGACTGCAACGTGTGACGTCATTTTAAGGCACTGCGCCTGCGTCACGTGGTCTCAGTCGGCGATCGAGAATGCGTCAACCTTGATTTTCCTAAATCTAGTACATGCAATACATACATACATATTGACATTTATAAAGCGCCTTTACATGCTGAAATGTGTAGAACAGGTGTCACATGCACCTGTTCTACACATATTTACATATTAGCAGTGAAGGGATGTTCATGCGTGGACCATTCGTCCAGCGCGCTAGCAACACGCTGTGCATTCGTGGAAGTTGTTATCATGTGCGCTCTGTGTACGGTCTGTATGCGCATTGTATGCGCCCTGTGTGCGCTCAGCGCGCTAGCAACACGCTATGCATTTGGTGTCAGCTCGCTGTAGCTTCGACAAAAGTTGGACGCACGACAACGCACTGGCCAAAATTGCAAATTTTCAATGCGCTGGCCGTGCGTTCCCCATGCGTCCCCTCTGTGTGACCGGGCCTTAACAGCGATAGCATATCTACTGTTGGTAAACTTGTTACCTGAATTCAAAATTGGAACGCTTTACTTGGATGTAGTTTTGTATTTTCATTATATATGAAGAGTAAGGGAGTTTGAGATCTTGTGTGTCTGGCGAGATCTGGCTACTCATACAGGCGTATTCAAAAGTGTTGATTTTGTAAAGTTGCAGGGAAAAAAGCGTGCTGTATTTCCTGCAGTAGATAAAGGCCCGAATTCACAAATGAGGTTTGTCGACAAACCCCATTTGTGAATTCGAGCCAAAGGGTTCACTTGCCCATATAGCAGCTAATGTGAAATATGTGCTATATTAATACACATCTTATAATTTCAAGTTGATCATGTCAGTGCACCACACGTACAAAGAATATGCGAATAGCGAATTCAATATTTAAGATTCAAGATGTTATTATCCATATATAAAACACAAATTGTTTTCCATTGGTGTAAGATATATGTGAAACATGAGACAAACACATGGTGTCGTGTGCTGAAAGCCAGAAGGGCGTCAAGACTCTATAAAGAAAAAGTCTATGAGCAAGTCCGGTCCTCCGGCTCTCAGCACACAACATTACAAGACGATTATATGAAATGCATAGCAAGAAATTTAAATAGAATTCTGAATGTCTGAAACTGGAATAGGTGAATAGTATCACAATCGAAATACGAGCAGAAAGAGAAAGTGAGTTCGAGCTCTTAATAGAAATCTACAAATTGAATTGAAAAATAGAAATATCAATTACAGAGATGAGACAGATAAACAGATTATATGGTCTTTGATTCATGTTATAAAGTCTATCTCTTCCTTACATATATAGTTACATAGCTATCAAAAAGAGTTCAACGTAGTACACAAATTCAGCCTAGTTTAATTATAATCAAAAAATGAGTTAATATGTGAATTAGACATAATGTTATTTTGTTTTAAATAAAAATCTATCATATTGAAATTGCTCAATCTTATTCTCAAAACGTGTGAATGTGCATGTGTGTGGGGTGTGTGTGCGCGTGTGTGTTGGTGGTTGGCGTATATTTATTACCTTTTCTAAGCGTTATTATAATAGCCCATTATTTCATAGCTTGAAAAGCATTACACCACATTATAGTTATTACAGCAGCATTTCATCCATTTGTTTCGCGTTATTGAATCCCCATTACTATGACTTTCATCTCTAATAATATTTGCGCACCGGAACTGAAGCGGCTCTTTGCATAATTGAGACGAGGACAGGGAAAATGATGTGAAATTGATTTTACTTCGCCGCAATGCCATGAAATATCAAGGCTTTAAAGGAAATATCAGATTTGTTAAAGGTGAAAATGATTTGTGATTTTCTCATTTTTGTCGTGAATATGATTGCAGCATTGTCAGATGAAATAGACTGCTATTGAAATAACCTCATATTCCAAATATGGCTAATCATAGTCTTATAGTATTGGAAAAACATTGAATCAACTTTGATGACACATCGTGTATTAAAGGCCCACTGCACTACTTGTAGCTACTTGCGCCCTCTATATAACAAACAATGCCTAATCGGTGACCATTGGTCCCCCATGATCCTCTTTTTCTTATGTTAACTGAGAGCTGAGTTGATGAGATGACCACCTGTTCAGTGACCTTGCAGGGCAGTCTAATCCCTCCTGTAAACTACGGCAGATAAGCTTTAAATCCCATATGCGCAAATCTGTGTGCAGTTTAAAACAGATTTTGCAACGTATACCAGGAAAGTAATTTTGTAATCATATTGTCGATCCCACCATTTCTGATATGTTATATTCATGTTGTATTCTTGTTTGTCTTTTGATTGCTTTGTATTTTTATCAGATTGTGGAAATAAACTTGAATTGAATTGAATTGAATGATTCCGAAGCCTCACAATACACAACAACCTTCCCTTCGATACCAAATAATCACTTTTTCCCAATAACCTCTGAACAGGTTCATTCATAATTCAATTGCTTGACCAGGAGGCCTACTCAAATATTTATCTTTAATTAATGCTGATGGCATATACGAGTAGGTAGCCGAGTGAGTATTTGGGATACAACAATTTATGCCATTCACTGACAGGTCTTTCTTTTTTTAATCATTTTTTGATTTTTGTCAGATGAGGAGTGGTAAAAAAAAAATCATCATAAGAATACATCCTTCATGAATAATGAGTAACTTTCATTTTCCTGAAGGTTAGAACGTTAAAGGCATTGTTTAACAATGCTTCTAGTGTTACAAATCTGAGATGCATGCATGCATGGCCCCGTGTGTTATCAGTGTCTGTGATATAATGTCATATTGAAGCCGTAAACAAAAGTGCCTCAAAAAGTAAAAATGTGATATGGTGTAATATTGAAGTCCTATTGAAACGAAATTCCGATAAATATGATTATTAAGTGCCTCAAAAAAGTAAAAATCTTTGAGTGACCGGTTTTAGAATACTCATTTCCCTCCAATAGACTGTAGTGTTTTTTGAAATATCGAATTCCAATCATAAATATCTTGATAATCAGACAGGCGATCGGCTTGTAAGAGTCATGGGATTTTGACTGACCTAAAGGTTTATAATTATGATTGTAGATGAGCTAAATCCAGGATTTTGTTTAGAATCTGAGACAAAGATACCCAATCCCTTTAAACACATTTTATACTACTTCTTTGAATATTGTAATCTCTCTTTGTAACCTTCAGAACCTTTCAAAAACCGAATTCAAAGGGTTGTTTTCAATTATCACTCTCGATATTATTCAACGAAGCCTTGAACTTTAAAAAGTTCTTCCCTCAAAGAAATTAATACTCTTGCTGAATAAAGAAGCTTGCAATATGAAAAAGTGATTAATATCGAATGTCAAAGTCACAGTTTGGTTTTCAGCGTGAACTTGATCCTTAATTTGACAAAGATATAGTGAACTTCTGATCATGCGATTGCATTGTGAACAAATTGTCTTGAAGCGACTGGAAAAGTTGCTTATGTAGCACACACAATTTGTTGTCAAATTATCAATATGATCAGATATTGATCCAGGCTTGCTAACAGTCGCATGTAAAGTAAATAGGAATGTGTATAGTACTCAAACAGGTGGCGTGAAAAAGCATGAAATAAATTTAGGAAGGCATATGAATTGATCCGTACTTTAAAGGCATCGTTTAACAATGTTAAATCTGAGATGCATGGCCCTACGTGTTATTAGTGTGTGTGCGTGATATAATAATAATAATAGTTCGTTCTTTTATAGCGCATTTCAGGACCGAAGGCCCTCTCGAAGCGCTTTACAATGTACAATGTAATATGGTATGGTGTAATATTGAATTCCTAAAAAAATTGCGCTAGTAAAACAAAATTGAGTGACCGATTTTACCATACTCATTCCCCCCAATTGACTGTAGTGTTATAAAAACCGTTAGGAAAACGAAAAATTTGATTTCGATTTCCGATCATAAATATCTTGATAATCAGACGGGCGATCGGCTTGTAAAAGTCATGGTATTCCTGACTGACCTACCTTATAATCATGATTGCAGCATGAGCTAGATCCAGGATTTCGTTTCAGAATCTGAGGCAATGTTACCATTTTTGCTTTGCTATTCTTTTTTTCATTTCATTTTTTTTTTTTCATTTCATTTATTTTCCAATTCTCATAAAAAACATATAACAATTTACATACAATATCTGATTAAATACAACAAAACAAAACAAGAAAATAACATAACAATATTAAAAGAACTTTAAGCACCTAGAACTTATACTTGAGAATGTGGAGGAGCCAACAAAGGCCATTGACCTGTCAAGGGCTGGTCTCCAGGAATAAATTAAAAATATATTGGTAGGTAAAGAACATAATTTAGTACATAACAAAAGGGAAACAGGCGGTCTTTGTGATGGAAAAGTATACACAAAGAATATTTGAGCATAAATAATTCAGGTGGTGTAGTAATTATTTTTAAAAAAATCAACATATTTGAACATTTCAAAAGACATTGTTTGTATTTGCCTTTGAAAGAGGCAGGCGAAGGGCTGTTTTTTATGTCATCAGATAATGAATTCCATAGTTGAGGTCCCAAGTGTCGGACCGTCTGTCTGGACGACTCATACTTTAACAATTGAACACGTGGTCTATAGGAATATCTGGTATTGTACTGATGCATTTCAGAGTTTAACATGAACATATTATTTAAAACCTCAGGCAGCAAGTTGTTGAAATATTTGTACATAAATAATGCAGTTTGCAATTTACAAATGTCAAAAGTATTTAAGACTTTAAGTTTCTTAAAAAGAGGATCACTTGGTGTTCTGGGATGAGAGTTAGTTATTGCACGTAGAGCTCTTTTTTGCAATACATATAGCTTATTTATTAAAAGTATTTGAACATTTCCCCCATACTATATTACAATAAGAAAGGTATGGCAAGATCAATGTGTTATATAAATTGGTTAAAATTCTCAGAGGAATGAAAGGCCTAATTCTATACAATACTCCAATTGCACGTGTTATTTTCCCCATGATTTCATCAATATGACAAGACCAAGTCAGGCTATCATCTACAGCAATTCCAAGAGATTTTATGCAGTATACTTTATCAATCTTGTAATTATTGATGTATATATCCTCAATTTCATCATCAAGATGTCTATTTCTTTTCTTAAACACCATACATAGAGTCTTTTTTAATTGATCATAAGCTTGTTTGCTGCAAACCATTGGTCAATTTTTTGGAATTTCTGTACGAATAATAGCATTTAGCTCATTTATACTTTTCCCTTTTAAAAACAAAGTAGTGTCATCAGCAAATATTGTAGGGCAAATGAGTTGAGTAACATATTGAACATCATTAATGTAAAGCAGAAATAGAAGGGGGCCTAATATTGAACCTTGGGGTACACCTACAGAAATCTTGAGTAAAGACGACTTGATATCATCCAAGTAAACAAACTGACTTCTGTTATTCAAATAGCTTCTTATCCATTCTAGACATACTCCCCTTATTCCATAATATTCTATTTTTTTTTAATAATATGACATGGTTGATACTATCAAATGCTTTAGAAAGGTCAAGGAAGATACTAAAGGCAATATGTTTACTTTCAAAGGCATTATTTATATTATCAATACATTCTAGTAACGCCAGGGCAGTAGAATGTCCTGAGCGAAACCCAAATTGTCTATTATATAGAATATTACATTTATTTATGAATGACATCAATTTAGTATAAACTAATTTTTCAAAGATTTTGGCAAAAATGGACAAAAGAGAAATAGGTCGATAGTTTGAACTTAGATTCTTTTCTCCACCCTTATATATAGGCAAAACTTTCGCTAATTTTAACTTGTCAGGGAAGTGACCACTTTGTAGAGATACATTATAAATATAAGTTAAAGGCAAAGCAATTATATGTATACATTTCTTGAGAACTTTGGAGTCAATATCATCATATCTTTTAGTGCTAGTACTATATTTACAACATCGACCGTCCGTATGTCAGAAAAAAATAATGAAGTAGGATAGTCACCATGTAAGTATTTACCTGGATTTATATTATTTGAAGGTATATTTGTATTAATATTTATACCAACATTAACAAAGTATTCATTTAATAGTTGCGCTATTTGCTTCTGGTCATGTATAATGTTACCATCAATAGATAAAGACATGCATTCAACCTTCTTAGTGCCATTTTTCAAAATGGAATTTATGACTCTCCATGTAGCTTTTAAATCATTATGTGCTGTATTAAATTTAGAGTGGAAATATTCACGTTTGCTCTTTCTTAAAGCATCACTTGCAATGTTTCTCCATTGTTTGTAAACCTGTTCACGATACTGACTAGGATTCTTCAAGAATTTTCTAAATAACCTGTTTTTCTTCTGACACAATTTTTTAACTTTCTTGTTGTACCAAGGTTTTTCTTTTCTCTATACACAATTTTTAGCTCTACGAAGAGGGAAATGATTATTATATAAAGAAGTACATTTTTCGATAAATAAGTCGTATAAGACGTTTACATTTTTGGAATAATTTTCAACAACATCTTCCCAGTTGACACATTCTAAATCCCGGTAAAAAGAATACATATTTACATCATTGATAATCACGGACCATTTTTCCATTACTTCCATCAACTTGAGCATGTAAATGTGATACCATGAATACAGGCATATGATCACTGACTGCTTGACTAATTATACCTGAACTATGAATATTGCATATATTATTAACAAAAATGTTATCAATGAGGGTTGCTGTTTGACTTGTAACTCTTGTTGTTTTTGTAATCAAGGGTATGTACGAAAAAGATTTCATAAATTGCAAAACATCGTTTTCGTTACCAGAAGAGCTCGCTTTAAGAAGGTCAACGTTAAAATCCCCCATTAAAATACACTGCTTCTTTTCATTTATCTTCTACTGTAACCTTAAAAATAAAAACAAATCTTACAAATTATTTTCACCTCTTTCAGACCTCTGCCTTCTCGTTAAATGTATAGTCGGTGATTACAAATACATTAGTTGGTAATGCATCGAATGTCAGGTCTTGAGGTTTGATCACACAGACGAACCGCGAATAAACTACTCCGGCCTCGTGCAGTACAATCAAATGTTATTGAGCATGAATCCAACATTGAAATTATAATTTCGAATTTGTTTGAATGTTTCTTGATTATGTCACGTTATCGGGTATGCTGATGCGGAGGAGGAAGAGAAAGGGAGTGACGGGGACAAAGGGACACGGAGAGAGAGAGAGAGAGAGAGAGAGGCAGACAGACACGCGTAGACAGAAAGAGAGAGAGAGAGAGAGAGAGGCAGACAGACACAGAGAGAGACATAGACAGAGCAAGAGAGATATATAGACATAGAGAGAGAGATAGATACACATAGAGAGAGAGAGACTAAGAGAGACACAGAGACAGAGGCAGAGAGAGACATATATATATAGAGAGAGAGAGACAGAGAGAAAGAGAAACAAAGTGGAGGCCATCAGACGACCTGACATATGAATAGGTCTATGGTCTGGCGACTTTTCAATAACCGGGCCGGCGATTTTTTTTTTCCTACGAACTATGACATAACAAGCTATGAGAGCTTGCAAAGAGGTCACAAACAATTCGACTTTGATTATTTATTGCTTTGCCTCACTATTTATAAAGGCAAAAAAACTAAATAAACTGAGATTTGAACCCTCACGTCAACTCCAAAGTTCTATTAGTAACACGCTGTCCTTACTGATTGAGCTGACGATGAGTTGATGACAGGTTGATTTGTATAATTACTATCACCCTATTAACCGCCCTACCGGATTCCACGCGCGCATGCGCTGGTTTCCTTTGCAAGTGCGCATGCGCCAGGTATAAAAGTTCGTAGGAAAAAAATCGCAGCCGGGCCTAGTATGTCGTCAATCATGAAAGAAAAAAAAGAGAGTTTTGGCCGGGTTAGCGTTGAAAAGGTATGTAGGTAAGGTTAGAAGGTGTAAGATCATGGTGAGAGTTATAAGTCTTGTTCAGATATGGCGCGGAATAATAACAACGGGACAAAAAAAGCCGATGCCGTTCATCATGTACGTGTTAATGCACGAGCCTTCACACTGTAGGGTCCTCGGTTGACGGTTCCTGACCGATAATCTCTTTACGGTTAGAATATTCAACAGGGGGATGTTTTACAAAGATCCTAAGTTGGACTTAACAATTCTGGAAAGCCATAGAAAGCCATAGAAAGCCATAGAAAACATTCTATGAAGAAGAAAAAAATAAAAGTTATTTTAAAAAGCATAACATTTTGATTCAAATCATTCATATTTTCTATTATCATGTTGTTCTTGATGTGGAGTTGTTAAAAATTCAAAAATACTTATTTTTCACTTTTGAATTATCTGTACTAGTTTACAGTAAGTATTATACCACCCTGCAAGGTTACCGACAAGTGGTTATCTATTCAAATCAGCTCTCAATTAACATAAGAAAAAGAGGATCATGGGGGACCAATGGTCACCGATTAGGTATTGTTTACTATGTAGAGGGCGCAAGTAGCTATAGCTAGTGCAGTGGGGCTTTAAGGCTACAGATGGCTCTCCATAATTTGTAAGTCCAATTTCGAGTTAAGTTCGACTTAGCATCTTTGTGAAACACCCCCCGGGACAAAAAAAGTCGCCGCGGTTATTTACGTGTTAATGAACGAGCCTTCACACTCGATGGTCCTCGGTTTGACGATGCCTGACCAATAATCTGTTTACGGTTAGAATATTCAGCATGCGCTTCCACCGCAAAAGAAGTGGTATATATTTTGTTTAAGAAATGGTGAATATTTGAGTGACTTTCCACGGTTATTTACGTGTTAATGAACGAGCCCTCACATTGGTTGGTCCTCGGTTTGACGATGCCTGACCAATAATCTGTTTACGGTTAGAATATTCAACATGCGCTTTCACCGCAAAAGAAGTTGTATATTTGTTTAAGAAATGATGAATATTTTAATATTTGAGTGACTTTCCGCGGTTATTTACGTGTTAATGAACGAGCCTTCACACTGTTGGGTCCTCGGTTTGACGGTGCCTGACCGATAATATCTTTACGGTTAGAATATTCAACAGGCGCTTTCTCCGCAAAAGAAGTGGTATATATGTTTAAGAAATGATGAATATTTTAATATTTGAGTGACTTTCCGCAGTCATGTACGTGTTATTGAACGAGCCTTCACACTGAAGGTCCTCAGTTTGACGGTGCCTGACCGACAATCTCTTTACGGTCAGAATATTCAACATGCGCTTTCACCGCAAAAGAAGTGGTATATTTGTTTAAGAAATGATGAATATTTTCATATTTGAGTGACATTCCATCTTTCAGTTATGTTCCTGGAAAGTCACGCCTCGTCAAAATCGCCAACTACCTTGTGTGTTTGTCAAAGGTATGGGTGAAGGGTACACTCAAATCCTCTAAAAAGAGTGTTATCGAATTTTGATCAATTAGAGGTGTGTTTACAAAAGAGTCCCTTTCTCTCTGTTTGTCGATGTATTGTACCGCTGTGTGATTCTTTTATAGAGTAAGAATAATCACAGTTGTATCTGCTAGATATACCATACGGTGTTCCATCGCTTGCTCACTTTATTTGAAGTATGTTAGGTATATATATTCATTCGACTAAACACAAAAATCAACGTTTTAAAATCAGTTTTCCGAGGTCTGTTTCTCCCCCTCTCTCTCCCCCCTCTCTCTCTCTCTCCTCTCTCTCTCTCTCTTTCTCTATATATATCCCCCCCCCATTTCTTTATGTTTGTGTGTGTGTGTGTTGATTTCAATCTTCTTCCTTCTCTCTCTCTCTCTCTCTCTATCGCTCTCTAGTCTCTGACAAATACATACACTCGCACCACCATCCTATTTTTCTCCGACACCCCCGAAACGTCTCATATTCAAGTATGTTCTAACATGGAAATAATGATGCTTAAAACTCGCGCAAATAACTTTTTTATATGAAAATATCCCATACATTAAGGTAAGTGTAACTGTCAAACATACTGCAATTCATATTGATTATTTTAAGGGCTTCGAAATGAATGAACTCACAATGTTAAATCATGTCTTCAATACGTGAGATTGTTGACAATGAAAAAAGTAATTTTCAAGTATCCAAGATGACAATACTGATACAGAATAAGAGGCCTTTACCTTGTAAAAGGACCGGGTTTACAGTACACTCTAAGAAAAAAGGGTGCAAAAAAGGGTGCAAAATAAGAGTTTGCACCCTTTACATAAAAATGAACCCTATTGAAGGAAAAGGGGTTCAAAAAGGGTGCAATATAAGATTTTGCACCCTTCCCACAAAAATGAACCCTAACAACCCAAAAAGGTGCAAAATAAATGTTTGCATATCGCATGCATATTCATGATTACTTTCCACGTGTTCACATAAAAATACAATTATCATATGATTTGTTAAGCAAATTATGACAATGCACATCAATTATGTGATTTTTATTTTCCTTCGGCAATCATTAACCAATAGATTATTTTGTCTGATCATGTTACAATTACATTCACGTTTTAGCAATATATATATTGATTATATTTTTACTAACCAAGAAACATCATGCATGTTTAATATGTATATGTGTACGAGCAAATGTCACGAGTATTCCTCGATGATGGGTGCATGATTGCACCTTTTAAAGGGTGCAGGATTGAACCCCTTAATGTGCTGCTATTGCATCAGTTTGCACCCCTAAAGGAGCAGGATTGAACCATTAAGGGTACTAACATGTCTCCTAAAAGGTGCATTCTGGCACCCTCCTAAAGGGTGCAGGATTTAACCCCTAAAGGTGCTGATATTGTTGCATCGGTTTGCACCCCTAAAGGTGCAGGATTGAACCATAAAGGGTACTAACATTTCCCCCAAAAGGTTCAATCTGGCACCCTTTTGAAGGGTGCAGGATTGCACCTTTAAAAAGGGTGCAGGATTTAACCCCTAAAGGTGCTGCTATTGTTGCATCGGTTTGAACCCCTAAAGGTGCATAGTTGCACCATTTTTTCTTAGTGTGTAAGAACTAACTATTATACTCTTGTTGTGAATCAGCGCTTTTCTGACGTGTTTCGAGGATATCAATCTCTTCTCCTTGTTTGCAATGACGACCTTCGTCATTTGCAATGACGACCTTCGTCATTGCCTTGTTTTCGTTCACATTCTGCCCCATTAATATTTTCCTTTTCCTTTTCGTCCAAAAATCCCATTCATTTTGCACGTAGTGCTTGTCCTTCCTAGTTAGGTACTTTCCTCAAGTCCTTTTCCTTTCAAATTTCTTAGGCATCATCTCTAGCATCTCATCCAGGTCACTACATTCTTCGATTTTCGAAATCACTCATGCATGACCGTCCAGGCGCCATTTTGTCCGTTTCTGGTCCATTTTAAGGCCTTTCTTTCTTCCTTCCTATCTCCACTATCCGAGATCCTACACATTTTTAACAAATTCCTCTAGATAGTCTAAGAGATGTTCTTTTATCTGCGACGGATAACCTGCCCTTCAAAATGCCATCTTCATACTCAAAATTCAAATCTGAAACCGACTCCGTCAAAAATCTCTCAAATTCTTGAAATATGGACCCCTAAATAATCTAAAACTGCCATAACTTTTTCATATAAATTCTGTTTTGTATTTAAATCTCACAGTATCCTTATCTCATAATTGCACATAGCCATGCCAAATTTCACGCTCCAATGGCTATGCAAAACATAAATAGCGCCCTCTAAAGTTCTGAGAATTGGCTTTCTTTCTGTGGCCGTATCTCCATTATGGCTTGGCAAACCCGTACCCTTTTTTGGATTTAGATACTCGAAGATATGCCCTTTCCAGCCATATACAAAATTATATACCCTATCACTGACCAAATTTGAGAAAATTGCCCTCCAAATTCGCCCTTTTCAAGAAAATTGAGAAATAACTTCAACTTGCTCTAAAACGGCGATCTTTAAACCTACATCAATGAAACTTGGCAGACACATGTATCCATATACGTGACAACTGTCTGTCAAGTTTGGTAAAATTCGAATATGTCAGCGCAAAGTTATCGCCCAAAATGATGAATTTACTATGCATTACGTAATAGCGCGTTTAATGCGTGCAATACATTGAGCGCAGATAACAGTGGTTTCAAACTGACCGCAATGAGGTGCTCTTTCGAATGATACCAAGTATAGTATATGTTCACACAGAAAATTGTGAGTAAATTGCATTTGAACAAAGGTTACTATACGAATTCCGCCGAGTTTCCGCCCGATTATAACACGTATCGGCTATGACGTCATTTTCCAGACTGCTTTTCGCCCCTTAAACGTCCTTTTTTTCCCTTGAAAATTTGCAGTGACATGCCGAGTTCCAATACGCAGGGCACCTCTTGGCCGGATTTTTAAAATTGGTCAAGGGGGCCATTTAAGACGCCATTTTGTCCTATAAATTTTTTTTACATCACGTGTTTCGATAGAATTATCATAGAAAAAAAGAGAGTAGTTTACAATAACAATTATGAAATTCTCTTTCTAATGATACCAAATACGGCCCATAAAGAGACGTAAAGAGGGAGAGAAAAAACAATTTAACTCCGGTCATAATACAGATCCTGTACGTTTTCCACCCATGCATTACACGCATTGTCTATAGGGCATATCGGGTTCACGCTATTGGCCCCAGAACGATCTTGATTGCAATGACGAACATGCACCAAATCCCGTTGGTTTTTTTAACACAGTGCTTGCGAGCCCTTTCTAGGTTTTTTTCCCCTATCCCAATTTCTTTCAAACTTCGTAGGCATAGTCACTACCATCCCATCAAGATCACTGTTGAGGCCTTTCTTTCGCCCTACCTATCTCCAATATCACAGAAGCTACAGACTTCGTACAAATTGCTCTGGATAGTCCGAGAGAAGCTCTTTCGTTTGACACGTAGAAACATGGCGTCATTGCACGCACATCGTTGTGACACGATTGCATTTCTAGTTTTCCTTTTCCTTTTGTTCTCATTCTTAATATTCTTCGTCTTCATCTTCCTCTTCTTGTTCTTCTTCTTCGTCGTCTTCTTCCTTTTCTTCTTCTTCTACTTCTTCTTCATCTCCTTCTTCTTGTTCTTGTTGTTCTTCTTCTTCTCCTCTTTCTTCTTCCTCTTCCTCTCCTTCTTCTTCTTCTCATTCTGTTTTCTTCTCTCTTATTTCCCCGTTTTTTACTTTACTTTTCTTTCCTTCACGATCATGTCAGTACTATGTAAAATATAGAAAGTACATTTCTAATATCTGCTCGCGCTATTCTCGGTGCTAACCTTTTGAAGGAAAAAACTCTGAGCATGTCAAATCCTTTTCGGGACCGCCTGTGAAGTGAACCCGTCTGAAGAAAGGGAGAACTCACTTGGGAAATGATCTGCGAGATCACAAGTCCATTACCCCTTCACTCCAAAATAAATCTTCAGCAAACAGAACATCTGCTGCTCACATGCAAATAAGACTTGGGCTTTGGAACAAGATGAAATATGTTCTTGGTGGCGTTTCTGGGGTGGGGGGACAAGGTCATATGCTAATATAACCTTCTTCCCCACCAAAACTGTGCCTATCCTTGGTAGGTTAATGCATATGCCCCGACCAACACGTGTGTCCAAACCTACTAACCTACCCACTTATCTACTGTTTTAATTTTTCAAGCTTATCGGGGGCTTATGATATAAACATCAATCTTGTCTATGACTCTAGAACATGTGATGAAAATTTCATATCACTATTCTGTGTGAATTTTCATATATTTTGAGTCTTACTTCTGCTACTTGAAAAGGTGGAACCCAATTATTGTTTTCTTTACTCATTTTTATTTTGGACGCATAATTACTTTAATTGTTATGACTCGTTTCCGTGCAGAATATGTCGAATCCACCACTGGGTGTGTGAATGGTTCCGATGGCTCCGTGTGGTGGTGACTTTTTGCACTTATATCGTGATAGATTTGTTTATACGTGATTTCTATTAATACTGATATCTGATGCTAACACACGTCTTTCTCATTGCTATACAAATTAATCAGTTTTACGTCTCCATGTGAAATCACAAATTATTAAGATTTATTTGTCATGTTTGTTTACGGTATATAATGTAGGTGAGCGTACGTACGATCATTATCCTTTAACAACAAATCATTTATATTTCTTTCTCTTTCTTATCTCCCTTTCATACCACTCTGTTATATGACTCACTGTAACTCTTCGCAATACTCTTCAAACTTCTCAAGAATTGTTGCTATTTTATTTTGGTCTACGTTTGAATTCTATTTGCCATTTTGACGTCATTTCAAAATCCCTTTTTTTTTTTTTTTAAACATTTCAGTCTTTAAAACTATTTTTGGTGCAATATCTGCAATAATAAGATTAGTGAGGAATTTGTCGTGAGAGATTTTTTATCTTGTTGTGTTGGCTTCAAAATTTAAGAGAGCAATTTCTTCAAAGTTTTTCAAAGGGGATCGGGCGTCCTCTCCCTCTAAGAAGAAAATATCTACAGGTATATGAAATAATCTCCTAAATACCAACCCCACCGCCAAACCCCCTTTCTCTCTCTTTCTTTCTTTCTCTCTTTCTTTCTCTCTCTCTCTCTCTCCTTCTCTTTCTTTCTCTCTCTTTTTTTTTCTCTCTCTCACTTTCCCCCATTGAGTGAGTCTAAAAGCTTGGCTAGTCATATCCCGGGTGACAATGCCATAGAGAGTGAGGGGGGGGGGGGGGGGGGCGACGCTCGTACAATGATTTTCGCCTTACTTCCGCCCGCCGACCCTGCATCTATACTTTCACTGCGGTGTGCGTGACATGAAGATTCGATTGCCTTTAACGTTGTCTTTACTTTGGTGTCTGGCTAACGAGGAGAGGACAAAAGTTGAGCATCTATGTCAATATTATCCATCTTGACTCAGGTATCATGAGGAACGTTAGTAATTCCTTCTTGACACACAACACTGGAGTAGGTACAGCGGGCAGAGGGGCGAAAATGCATTGAATTTAATTGAATGTATTCATTTTCCATTTCACGAAAAATTGTTTTGTTTGCACGCATATGAGGAGAAAAAAGGGAAAAAAAGAGGGACGAAAAAAGATTGAATGGGATTGAATTGAATTGAGTGTATTTATTGTCCACACAACACTGGCGTAAATTTAGCGGGCAGAGAGGCGAAAATTAATTGAATTGAATTGAATGTAAAACTATAATCGTCCATATAACGGACATTTGTTTTGTTTACTACATGCATAAAAGGAAAAAACAGGGGCGAAACACAAAATACATTTAGTTTACTTTATTTGGACTGCATTTATTGTCCATGTATCGGATTTTCTTTTACATGCATAAAAGGGTATAAAACAAGGGCGAATTACATTGAATTAAATTGAATTGAATTTAATGTGTTCATTATCATTATAACGGAATTTTGTTAACTTTTCATTCATACTATGAAAATTAAAAACATTCAGCAGAACATTGACATCATAAGGAATTACACATACTTCATAATTCATGAAAAGCACACAACAATTACAAATGCAGTTATAAATAGAATTATTAACAAGCCTTATGATTAGCTGACCCTTATAATTATCATAAAACATAGTACATTACTTGTGACAACGTAGCAAGATATACAGAGGAGGTAACAAATGAGGCATGCAGTAAAATGTGCAAGGTCAAAACTAAAGTTGATTTCTGGTCATGCGATTGCATTGTAAACGAAAAGGTGTGGAACGGATCAGAGAAAGTTGATCATGTAGCGTGTAAGTATTAGTGTGTACTGCAAGAGTCTGGAGTCATCCAAATTATAATTAATTTGGCCCAGTCTTGGTAAAGTAACAAGCACTGTACACAGAAAGATGTAGGCCTATATGGGACTACACACAAAATGTCGGGCTACTTACCTTGATTTCCTTATCTTTCCATGCTCATTACTCAGCCAGAATACACTTTCTACCAAAATTGTTTGGCAAATGATATTTATTAGTAATCTTGAACATTCAGTGTAAGATTCGTTTGATTCTGTGAGAATTTCTTTTTTTAACCAGAACTCAAGTTTATCTCTAATATAGGATATAGAAAAGGGTGAATGTAAAAGAAACAGAGTGAGAGGTCTAATATTCATGTAATATTCATGTAAAGCATATGCACCTAACATGTTAAAACATTTATATAACCAACTTGAAATGAAATTTCATTAATCAGGCTTTGTGTAAAATAAAATAAACACGTATTCCAGCATGTACTGTATGCTTTAGAAAATCGGGCAGGTAGACATAGATGATGACAGAGAAAGAGAGAGAGAGAGAGAGAGAGAGAGAGAGGGAGAGAGGAGATGGGGGGGGGGGAGAGAGAGGGAAGAGGGAGGAAGGGAGAGAGAATTAAGAAGAAGATGACACGAATCGCTCACGAACAAAGTGTTGCTTTTCGCCCTAGTATCTGAAAAAGCAAAGGTGGAAAGTTCATTGGGAATTAAAAAAAAAACATGTTCTTTTAAACACGGCCCCAAAAGAGCTGTTATAAATAACTCAAAATGGAAAACAACTAAGAAAAAAGCAGGTACAAAAAATAAGTCGTAGATTTGTGGAAAATTGGCAAGAATAGGTGCGACAGACTTTAAGGCACGTACTCCTGTGACACATTCGAGAAACTTCAACATAAGGCCTCATGCAAGCGTTATAGGGTTCACTTTTGTGTACAAGAAATTATAGACTTTAAAGGAAAATCTACAATTTCTTGATAACCTGAAATGAGGTTATTTTATAACATTTGAGTTTCCTGCCAATCACTCATCGAATTTATGAAATATTGAATTTTACATCTAGGTTTGTTATGGACTAAGACAGAAGTTCATATTTGGTAATTCCGTAACAAACTGTTTGTAATTTAGTATTTCATCAATTTTATGAATGGTTAATAGGAGACAAAACTGTTGTAAAAGTACCTTATATTATTAGATTTTATATACTACCAATGTGATAGATATTTTACCTGACTGCTAAGAAAGCATAAATGCTTGTAGCAACCAGACGACCGACGGCTTTATGTGCTCTCCGAGAGACCTGGTAATGAGGATTAATGCCTTACCAAAGGGCACTAGCGCATCGCCTTGGTTTCGAACCCGGGTCACCGGATTACGAGACCACTGCTCTACCGACTGAGCTATCGCGCCTCCTAATATCATAGATTTCAAGATCTTTATTACAATGTCTTTAATAATCTCTCTTTTTTCAAAATTGAAAGTTCTCTGGAAATGTAATTCCATAACGTTTCAAATTGACCTAATATAGAGAACTATTTCAGTTAGGGATATCATAAAACGCCATAATCGAGTTCTGCAGTTGAAACTGAATAAAAAGACTCGAGGGTTTGGATTGGTTTACTGAAACTCAATGACCCTTGCTCTAGTATAGGGTATGGGGTTAAAAGGGGAAAAGGAACAATCAAATACACTATGATTTTTGTTATTTTCGTGCTCCGTCCGTATTAAGAAAGTTCAATACCGAAGAAAATAGGTATCCAATTTATACATTGGACACTAACAATATAACAGGAAATATGTATAATATCATTGACTTTAAAGATAAAGATCAGTTATGGTTATGCGATTACATTATGAAAGAAACGTTGTGGAATCGATCGGAAAAGGTTGATCATCTAGCATATAAGTATTGGTGTGTACTGCAAGGTTCTGGAATCATCAAAATGATAATAAAATTGGCCCAGTCTTTATAAAGTTACAAGCACTATACACAGAAAGATGTATATGGGACTACCCCCACATGTGCGCGACACGTGCGTTATATCTATCAGGTCCAAATAGATATAATAATTTACCAAATATATCAATTAGTAGGCGGTTTCTCGGCAAAATTTGTATGATCACACATTAACATATTCTTTCACATGATTGGTAATAAGAGCTTCCATTTCATTTTTTGAGAAAGGGGCGTTTCCAAAACTGGGGTTTACCTTTACTGTATTGAATAGCTGATCAAAAGAGATTAAAACGAGAGCCTAATTGTTTTGTTTGTTTGGTTGTGTGTCATGTTTTCTCCTTTTGGGGGTGGGTGGGGGATAGTTGTCCAGGGGGTAGTTGTCCTAGAGGATGGTTGTTGTAGGGGGTAGTTGTCTGGGGGTAGTTGTCCGGCGGTAGTTGTCCGGCGGTAGTTGTCCTAGAGGATGGTTGTCGTAGGGGGTAGTTGTCTGGTGGTAGTTAACTGGGGGTGGTTAAAGGTACTATGTCCCATTTGCAGGCCCAAAAAATGAAAAAGTTAAATTCCAACTGCATTTGAAAGATAATACTAATTTAGAACTTCCCTAAAAAAGGTGGGGCTTGAAAATGTCTTCAAGTGGGAAAATAACGACTTTTAGTTGTCAAATCGACTGTAGGGCTATAGAGCCCAAAAGTAATAGTCTTGATTTTCAGACAATTGTACCGAATGGTCATACGTTTTATGCTGCGCAAAGATTCAATCAGTTTAATCTTGGCCATCACAAGAAGTGGGTTATTGATGTAGACAAATGCTCATGTACCCTTTACAACTCTTTTCATGTATGTTATTACCAAAGAAGAAAAAAGGCCAGTCAGTCACTCAATAGTGTCTGACAGTGAAGTCTAGCAAGTAAACGGGTTTCCTTGCATAATTTGAATATGAGGACACTGCTAACGTTTAAATTTCACAGATAGGACATACATGACATATTCATAATTCCTGCAAAGTTCTACAGCATTTGAGGTTGGCTACAAAAGGGACATAGTACCTTTAACTGGGGGTGGTTATCCGGGGGTGGATCTCCAGGGGGTAGGTGCCAAAAAACCTTTTTCTTCCATCTGAACAATGTTACCAAGTCCCTTTAACTCTTCACATCACACACATAATATCATTGTGCCACATTAATCATGGGATGGATGTACCTAATGCTTCAAGACTATTGAACAGTTATTTGCAAGAAAATAATATATAATCCTACAGGTCTCAAAACACTTTGCATTGAGCTAATCAAAACCAGGCAGAAATTGGCAATTTTGCAAAGTCGTTATGTTGCACGAAGCAATCCTTCCATAAATTGATGACAATTGTCTTGTGCCAATATACAAGTGTGGCAAAGGTGTGATTGTGCCTATCGGTACCGATGGCAAATGAAATGTTAAATAGAAAAGTGGAAATTCGATACATTCCTGAAAGGAAACTCACTTTATGATCTGAAACGAGGCTTGTCTTTTTTTTCTTTTTCCCCTCCTTTTTTTAGTACATCGCCATGTCGTCCCCGTGGATCGCAAAACTAACACAAGAGCATGCTCTACCCATAGTCTGCAGGCAAAAACCATTGTCTTTCGTTTTGCGTATTAAACAGAGTCTGCACTTTGAGACTATGATGAAGGCACACTGCATAGGCTCTGTACTTAAGCCGCTCCAGACATTTAACACAGCCAGATAATTACATAATCATCTAGGCTGTGCTCAAGGCTTTAGGAATTGTGATAAAGTGTCAAATCAAAGTCTGTGCTTGCAGACTAACAGTGCCTAGCTGTGCTACACCTTTATACCGACATATGATCCGTAGATAATGGCATGAGAACATGGAGAGGGAGTGGTGTATATATCAGTGCCGACTTGATAGATGCCGTTGGAGGAGGGGGGGGGGGGGGGTGGTGTTGACCGGGCTCACAAATGGGGGAGGGGTGTCGGTATCACCAGCAAGGAGGAGGTATCTGTCTTACTGGAATGTGAATGAACATGGTCATCTGGGGAGGGTGTACAAAGAGGTGGGGTCTTATCATCTTATTTCTCTTTCCTTTTCCATTTCCCCTTTTCACTCTCCCTCTTTGTATGTATGTCTCTGACACTGACACTCTCCCCCCCCCCCCTCTCTCTCTCTCTCCCTCTCTCTCTCTCCCCTCTCCCTCTCTCTCAGGCTCCCTCCCCATCTCTCTCTCTCACTCTCCCTCTCCCCTCTCTCTCTCCCCCTTCTCGCTCCCCCTCTCTCTCCCTCTATCATTCTCTCATTCCCCCTCTCTCCCTCCCCATATCTCTCTCTCTCTCTCCCTCTTTCTTCGTTCCCTGGATTGGGGAGGGGGGGGGGGGCGTACTTACCCAACATATACCAATATAACTACACTACTGCCATGCGCATGTTCATGAACAATGTGCCACAGTATAGACCCAATTTAATTATCATTAATAGTTTTGTTATTATTATTATTATTGTTGTTGTTGTTTTCGTTATTTTACTATCATTATCGTAAGGTTTATTTTTATTTTGATAATGATAATACATGGTTATTATCATTATCATTACTGGTATTACTATTATCATTATTAACATTATCATATTATTATTGTTAATATTATTATCATCATCAATTAAATGGGAAGTGATAAGGAATTCCATGTCAAAACTTGAGATTTAAACAAAATAAAAACTGTCTTCTCTGTCACGATTCATCCAATTGAGTCCTTAAGATAGCAAGATTATGAAACTAGGTCATAATTCAGACAAATTTACCCAACTCAATGAAGCGTGCCCACGCTTGCAATTTGAACAAAGCGGGAAATTCTTACTTCAGTATATAGTATATTTTCTATTGTACTATTACTACCAATGTTTACATGTATAATAGAGAGCGGAGACTGCTGTATTATGTTGCGTATATTGCTCAAAATCGAGCACTGTACAGTTTCTCTGCATATAGGGATAGAATTGTGATCGACATGTAGGAGGAAGACTTAAATGCGATCTTTTTTCCGAATTTTCTCGCATGAGAATAATTTCTAAGCTGAGGTAGACTGATGGCATATCTGCATAATAATCAACGGAGACATTATTAAATCGTTGCATTTCTTGGGCGTGAGAAACACCAAACGATGCCATATTGAGAACGTTTGTGGCATATTCATTGATCCGTGCTATATGTCAATGAGAGCTACATGTTGATATCGTAAGTGGATTGTAAATCATATTTGATTTGAACTCTATGTATGGTACGTGTGTGAAATTTTATGAATATCTGCATGGTGGTATACTATACAACGTTATCTTAGTGGACGGCATAATGCGTATAATAGCGTATTATCTCTCTTCTCTTTGTATGCTTGTTGTGTACGCTGCGCAGTAGTTACCCGACCTGACAAATTATTGATTGTGCAGTAAGGAAAGATGTCAATCAGAAATATAGCTCTCACAGTTTGTAAGTGCGTTGCAAGGTTTTTGCGCTGTGAAAATCTAAAAATGTGTAAAAAGGCCTAAATGTTGTAGAGATTCATTATTGAAAATTTTCCTAAAAGTGTGGTGTCAAAATTATTTTCATTTATTGAAATATATTTAATCAGGATAACAAGAATCAGATATACATTGTAGATAACAAAAATCTGTTTTACATCATGGTCCTGACATTATATTCATTATTATCAAACGTACAAGCATGAGAAGGTTCCTTTATTGTACAATATCATCCATAGGAATATTTATCAAATATGCAATCAAGAATGATATCACGCTGACCTCTCTTGGCCAATCAAGGTCGCAATCGAAACTTATACAATTGTACATGGGCAAAATTCAATCATACACCGCGTTTTATTCAAATTGTTATTAGGGACTTTTAGATTTGCACAACGACGGCGTGGATTGCTACGATCGACGTCTTTTTAAAGCACTGCCTTGAATGGACGTCATACGTATCAGTCCACGCAAATCTAAAAGTCCCCATTACTTTACATGGCCGAAGGTTAGTTTAAATGTAAACACAATCAACCATTACACTTGATAATGTTGTTTCATTTTTATAGAAAATAACAAATCTGGGTCGGCATGTTATTCATCATCTCGGGTCAACCTCGTTTTCACCAATTGCCCTATAAGATCTTTACGTGTCTTTAGAGTGCACCGTTTTCACTTGAAGGCATCCTGCTTCTTATCAAATAAAATCAATATTAATTCATTTAGTTATACCAAAAACATTTTTCCATAATATGGTCGATATGTTCATTTTAATTTATCACATTTTGTACCAAACTCAGCAGTATTCAGGGCTTTCTCTACTTTATCAAAAATCAATAATTTAAAACAGCTATATCAAGCGAAAAGAAACCATATTTTCGTTAACTTCTCATGGCCCGTAGATATGAGTAGGCACTGTAGATCTAGGTCACTTCGATAACTGTCGATAGAACTATAATATTTTCTTTGTAGAATGATGTTGGCTAACGCCCCCCCCCCCCCCCCTCCTCTAGGGTACGCGTATGCATGTTCTTTCTCTGTAAAGTCAATACGGGCCGATTTTTTATTTTTTTGTATTACGAGCCGCGTCCAGAAAAGCGTCGAAAGAGTGTCTTTTTCAGCAATACGGCGTCGTCGACATTTTCTTTAAAAACGGGGTGTTTTTCAAGCACTAATCGCATACAAACCAAAAGAAAGGGTACCTTTCAGAAAAGATGCGATACGCCATTAGGGTCCATTTCAGAGGTTGCTAGACACGGATTGGGTTGCACTTGTGTATGAGAATGACCCCCCCCCCCCCCCCACTTCATTGCTAACGTATGCTACGCGAGAAAGAAAAAGCATTGCTGACAGGGGTGATGACGATATCATCGCGAATTAAAAAAAAAGAATCGCAACTAGTTTCAAGGGCAATTTCGATGCAGTATTGAATATCCCATTGAAATCATATTCGAGTTACGTAATACGTCATTGTCATGTTCACACATTTCAATGGGTGACGCGCAAGGCTACCGTTGCTTCTTTTTGCAGATTTTGAGTTAGACATTGAAGACCATGGGTTGCTGCTGTTCAGCGGACGAGGAGCCAACGCTAGGAGAACACTCCAGCTTACCTGATGACGTCATTCCATACAAGGGCGCCATCTTGCAATATGCCTTTGTTAATATGAAGGTCATCGGGACAACTTTCATGGGTAAGAGTCCTTCACCCACCCCTTCTCTCTTTCTCTCCCTCTTTCTCTTCCTCTCTCTCTCTTTCTCTCCCCCCCCCTCTCTCTCTCCCTCTATATCTATCTCTCTCTCTCTCTCTTTCGGCTGGTATCGCTGTCTTGTCTGTCTGTTTCTCTCTCTCTCTCTTTCTCTCTCGCTCTCTCTCTTTCTCTCTCCCTCCATCTCCCTTCACCCCGAAGCTCCTTTTTTTTTCACACACCAAGATCTCAATTCAATTTTGATTCAATTTAATTCATCTCGATCTATTTGGCATTCGTTCCGAAACTTCACTATCTTCAGTGAATATTACTCAAACTTTCAATAGCACCTCTTTGTTTTTCCCGAGTAGGTTGACCGATTATAAGTGTTATTTCCAATGATGTTAGAGACTTTCTGTAGAATGTAGACACGCATAAAGTCCCTCTCATCCTCAAGCCTTTATTACAGGGATGATTTTTACCATGCCAATGATGCTATTAAACAGCTTCCAAAGTGGCAGCTTAATTGTTGTTAAAGAGAAGGTTGAGTTCTGGAGAGAGGTTGTTGTTGTTGTTGTTGTTTTCATTTCCGAAAGCAAATAAACATATTATACATAGTAAAATATACAAAATGAAATATTGATACATGTACATAGACAAAAATCGGTGGAAAGCCCAATTCAGCAATGTTTATATAGAACATTACTGTTCTTCCCTGGGGTCTTTCACTACAATATTAACATAAATGTAAGCGTCATCATTGTCATTATGCAAGTGTGGAAGAACATCAGAGAAAAAAGGTGTTCCTTAAATGGCTTGGCTGTTCAAATGCCTTCATATTATTAATACATGTATGTCAAGTAACAGCTTAAAAACAAGGCCCGATATTTATGCCACATGTTTGTGTAGTACTGTAGTCCATATGGATCTTTCTGCGTACAGTGCTTGTTACTTTACCAAGACTGGGCCGAATTTTTTATATGCTAAATGATCAACTTTTTCTGATCGATTCCACACCGTTTCTTTCTCAATGCAATCATATGACCAGAACTCAATTTTATCTTTAAGTATCGAAACCTACTCCCATCATATGCGGTTTAACGCATCCCATCCTCTCCTCGACCCCCTCCCATCCCCTCCACCAATCCTGTAGATACGAACAGACTCATGCTGATGCCTCCTTTTCCCCCCATTACCATGATTACAGGGCGTAACCTAAAGACAGACTTGGTGCCGCACTACGCTGCCTTCCAGGGGCCTTACACCCAAGGGTATCGTGTTGTCGGAATGAAGACTGTCCCTGGAACCTTTGAGAAGCTACGGGTTCAGTACGGCATGGAGAGACGGTACTACATCCCTATACAGGCAGCCTTTATTCGTCCTGTCGGCAGGTAGGACTATCATCGTCTGATTCGGTATGAAATTAGAAATGTCATGTTTGATGCGTCCGTAGCACTTCTCCAAATTTATAAAGCAACTCCAAACCGGTAGATGATGGCTTGGGGGCTCACCCCCCCCCCCCCATCCAAGGCACAAGTCATGTAGAAAAGTAATACAAGAACAGAAAATCCCCCTCCCCCGCCCCATCAGTCTTCATTAGTCCTGGTCCAAACCGACCCATTCTTGACGATACTACCCCTATCCACACGGCCCAGAATGACGAGAGACGGAACAGAAATTTGCAATAACCCGATCGAATGGGTAAGAGTCCGTTTAAAGTGCGACTAAATTATGACAGTATAACCTCTCTCTTTGTTTTTGTCTGTTTGCGGTCTGATGTCGATCTAGCTGGTGTGACAGACTATCAAATCGTCACCGGTCGTATCAAAGTACTATTTTCTCTTTGTTTCCCTAACCTTTTTCTATGCGCATGTATAGTCCTGTAGCTCCTATTGGTCAAGTAAAGATTGTTCAGACTGCCGTAGAATTCAACGAATCTGTCTCGCCGACAAACCAAGAAAATGTCCAAGTCGCCAGTGAGGTCGCTCACCTGAGGGAATTTGACGCAACGGTAAAAATCTTTAACATTTGTATTCATAGTTATTTCTCCTATCCGGTCATGTTTTTAAATGGTATCATCTTCTTCCATTTATTCCCTTAACCATCATGACATTCTTCTCCTTCTCCTCCTCCTTCTTCTCCTTCTTATTTTTTCTTTCCTCCTCCTTATTCATCTTTTTCTTCTTTTGTTGTCTTCTTCTCGTCGTCCTCTTCTTCTTTTACTTCTTCTTTTTCCCTTCTTATTCTTCTTTACTGTTTTTCTTCCCGATGGATTTAATGGTCATGATGGTCATGATTATAATGATGATGTTTAGAGAAAAGATGTAATTCTACTTGCTTAACTGTCTTTTGTGTTAGTGTTTTTAAATCCTCACAATCGCATAATCCTCCATGTTTGTTTGTGATTTCCTTCCTGTTACTTTCTTCCTCTTCTAAAGACATCTTGTAAAACCACTCAAACTGCTCCATCTATTTCTTTTTGTTGTTCTATCTTTCTATCTAAGTATCTTCTCCCGGTTCGGAGGTTGATTGCAACATCTCTCCATTTCACTCTATCTTCTGCCATTCTGGTGCACTCTTGCAGTTTAAGTCCAAGCCAGTTCTTGACATTCTCTTCCCAGTTAATTCTGGGTCTCTCTCTCGGTCTACTCCCTTCCACTCTTCCTTCCAATACATCCTTTAAGAGGCTTTGGTGCCTTTTAACATGACCAAAGTATTTGATTTTTCTCTCCTTAAGTTATCCTACTAGTGCAATTCGTTTACGTCCTGCCATGTGCAATATCTCTTTGTTGGTTTTCATTCGTTTCCAGGATATTTTCATCATTTTGTTGTTATGCTTTAAACAAAAAACAGAGATCTAAAATGGTGCATTTCATTGCCGAAAGAAAGACAAAAACGTGCAATTCATGAGGATAACGTTTCCGTGAAGACAATACAGCATCTAATCTACAAAGTAGTTTACTTATTCATTCGGACATATATCTCTACCTCTCATTGTATGCCTTTAATTTGTTTTACTTTCAGATTGAGGAAAATGGTCGGGAGGGTTTCCAGCTTGTCTCTTTTGAGCCCAGTGGTTACACCAAGAAAACAACAAACGTTAAAGAAACAGGTCAGGTGAACCAAAAATATTTTTTTCTATACATTTCATTGTTTTTCCTTTGTACTTTTATATCTTTGTTAAAGATTATCATTACATACACATTCTGTCCCAAGCACTGATTCAATTCTATTTATAATTTCAGTCTTTGTTTCCTTACGTTTTGTTAATGTTCTTTGTTATTGCTATATACTTTAATCAATTATTTTCCTCGCTAGAGGAACCCGGTTTAGAAAATAAATATAAATATTAATTTATATCTTAATTAACATGTATGATGGGTGGTTGGGTGTCCGAACACTCAAAATACATAAAACCTTCTCTTTTGCCTTTAGATTTAACGAAAATATTCTTCAAATAGCACTAACCAGCATGCATATTTGTCCTTTATAATATTGTCCGTCAAATGTCGTATACAATTAACGAAATATTGCTTGTAACCTTCTTCAAATTGCTATTTTTAAATCAACTGTCCGGAAAAACAATGTCTGGGTAAACATTTTGTCTTTCTGTATTAAGAATTTTAGTTGTATTCAATCTACGATTTTACTTTGGGTCAAAGTCTTTGAGTCTTTGACTCTTTTTAAAAGAAAATACCATTGATATTAACATTAATAGTATGATTGCAGGGCCCTCGATGAGAACAGTGTTAATACTGATGAGGCTACCCGGGGTAAACAAGACATATTATTATTATTATTTATTTCGATCACAAATCTCTCTCTCTCTCTCTTTCTCTCTTTCTCCTTTCATCACTCTCTTATCTAAGAAGGTCCAAGGTCAAAGAATCAAAAGTTGTTACTAACCGCGCATATTGATAATTCTTCCTGACACCACAGTTCTGCAGATGGACCTCATTTTCCATCGGTCATTCCAATCCTCTTCCGGGTCATTCATGTATCAATCGGTCATCATTCCTGTATCCTACTCGGCTGTCGGAGCTATGCCCGTATCTCGCCGTCAAGTCTACGAAATAGCCAACGATGTGACGCCACATTTGGTTGAAATCCTGCAGCAGGGTTGGAAGATAGTAGATACTAACTACCTCAGCTCACATCTTCAAGGACGTAAGTTTTGCAACCCAATGGCGTAGCCACAGAGAGGGGGCACCTGCCCCCTCTCCTTTAATCGAATAGCGAAAATAGAAAAAGAGAAGAGAAACGAGAGAATAGGAAGAAGTAGGTAAGCTAACGCGAATTGTTTTTCTTATATAAAATGGTACGCCACCAAGCACCCCACACTGACTGTCCCTAAGAAAATGTTTCATTTATTGTTATTTTTGTAGGCTCTTTAAATTTTTCGAAATAACAACAGCCTAGTCAAACGAGCCTACTTGTGTATTGACCAGGAACTACTACCGGAAGAGTTAGAAAATCTCAATTCTCAAGCATGTCTTGAAATGCAATGACTACCCTCCAGACCTAGTGACTACCAAGCCACCTACCAGACGCAGTCCGCCCCAAACCAGTAGAAATCCAAAAAGTTTCTTCTCTTTCTGTAGACACTGTAAAACCAAAGGGTATGGAGAAATGCAGGGTAAAGGGGAAGGTGAATGCAAAGGGTGAAATAGATAGGTGTAACTAAAGAAACGGAGAAGTCATTAAGAGAGGTTTGCATACTTGCACAGGACAAAGTAGCCTTGAGAGGTTTGTCCATGGGTTCACCAGGGGTAAAAAAAAACTTAAAAAAAAAACGACTCAATGACATCTACACTCTAAGAACTTAAATGTTAAATCACCGTTCAAAAGGACCGAAGAGCCTAACTACTCTTTCCAAATGTCAGATTTATACTTTTTACCTGCTAGATTCAACCCCAATAGTGGTGGATCCAGCACATAATCCAGTGTTAATTTAGAAAAAGTGGCCACTCCTCGGCCCTTTTAAATAGTGATTTAACATTTCAGTTGTTAGAGTGTATGAACAATAACAACATCTTGTAAAACACAGTATGTATCGATTTAAACAGTCATCGGGAAAATGTGCTCCAGCTAATTACAACAACCAAAAAACACAAAAACTCGAAATTGTCTCTCATTTCCAGAATTTCGACCAACTGCTAGAACCTTGACGTTTAACACCATGTGGGTCTTTGAGAAGCCCTCTACGGCAGCCAATGCTCTTCAACCTCGCTGGGAATGCACTGTCATCAAGTACAAACATGTCGTCAAGGTTGGTGTTTCTGGGGGCGTTTCACAAAACTTGTCATCAGTGACAAATGACAGTTTGTGTTATAAGCTTCTGAAATCCTTGCTTCTGATTGGTTATCAGCAGATTAGTCACTGATTTTTGTCATATGTCATTGAAAAAAGGCTTTGTGAAACGGGTCCCTGATCTGTTGATTTTACAATTTGATTAGGGTTTATTCCTTTTCCATTTAGTTTAACTTTGGTTCATTTCAAGGAAGATATGTGGGTAACCGGTTAGTACACATGGGTCATGTGGGTATAGAATGGCTAATACAGATTGATTTATAGAAACTGAGCGATATGCTTATATTTCCTTCGCATGGTCTCGTAATACGCTTTCACAACAGCACAATCTTTAAGCTATTCCGTGATAATGATAGTATATAAGGTATGATATCGACATTGGCTTAATAACTTAAATGATGTTGGTGTCTTATTTGATAGCACTTTTCCCTTGCAGTTACCATGGAATGGTTACTAAGCACTGGACACAATAATCCACATTTTGAGCCACCCAGACAATAACAATATCACTACCAAAAAATTATTGATTTTCCCTTTTCAGTTCGCTTGTAACCGGATGAAAGCAACCACCACCTGGACGCCTTTACTTGTCGAGATGGGTCACCGTGGCTGGGAGCTTGCTTGTATCCTGGACACGGCTGAGGCAACGAGAGAAGGCCGAATGGGTGTCCGGCAGACCTTACTCATGGTGTTCCAGCGCCCTCTATTATAAACAGACTTGTAGCCACAATGGTAGGGCATAGCTTGACACGGGTAATTCAACGAGAGAACTGCGAATGAGTGTACAGATGACCATACTTATAGTGTTCCAGCGCCCTCTACTAAAAAAAATAGAATAAACCAAAACAAGAAGCTTTTGCCATCATTGTCATAACAACTATTTTTAACTTGCTAGAATCTTGGACTCGAATGAAGCAATCAGAGAATTTGTTGGAGATTGTTTCGATGATTTTCTTGATGATATTAGGTGACATGGTGATGTACTTAACATGTAAAAATGTATTTAATGCATTTTCAAACTACTGCCTTTATTTGTATGAGGTGTATGCATTGTACGATATTATCATTTATGTGACTATATATTGTAAAATATGATTTGATGTCAGTAAACTCATGCACAAGACAAGTTGAAAATAAACAAAAAGTAATGACAAATATATCATACTGGAAATAAATAAAAGGAGGAGAAGACTAAAAGTGTAATATGATTTTCATCGAGTCGAGTGCGGACATGCATTCAAGCTATAATGTCTTAACATAACCAATTCTTTTGATTGACCTTTAGACCATTTCCTTACATTTCCGGGGGGGGGTGTTTCACAAAGATCCTAAGTTGAACTTATCTCTAAGTTGGACTTAAAAGTTATGGAGAGCCATTTGAAGCCTTAAAATTAAATATATTCAAAAGCAAAAATTCAAGTATTTTAGACTTTTCATAAATTCCACATCAAGAACATGAAATCTCCCATGATCATAGAAAATATGAATGATTTGAATCAACATTTTACATTTTATGCCTTCTAAAATATCTTTTACAAAATATTTTCAAAGACGCTAACGGCTTTCCATAATTTTTAAGTCCAACTTAGTGTAAAGTTCTACTTAAGATCTTTGTGAAACACCCCCTGAGGATATTTCCTCAAAAGTTTCCTTTAATCAATAATTCTGTAAATGAATGAGATTACAGTATTGATGGAAGTTTTGAGACTCTAGATCAAGCGCGAATACAATTATGGGCGTCAGCCTCCGCCAGTTCAAGAGATCGGAGGAGGGAGAGAGAGAGAGAAAGAGAGAGAGAGAGAGACTGGGGAGAGGAAGACAGAAAGTGAGACAGATAGGAGAAAGTGAGGGAGGGAGAGAGAGAGAGCGAGAGAGAGAAAGAGCGACTGAGAGAGGAGGGAATGGGAGATAGGGAGAGACAGGGGTCGATATATAGAGAGGAGGTAGGGGAGAAGATGGGAGTAAGAAAGAGAATAGACACTCAGAGCTAAGGTGGATGTGAGCAAGAGGGGGGGGGGGGATAAGAAGATGACTGGTAGGAGTCCGAAAGAAAAAGACAGAGAGAGAGAGAGTGGGGGGGGGGGGGGAGGGAGAAGAGGGGAAGGGAAAGTGACCCCCCCCCCCCAACAACAACAAAAAGCACCGAAGTACATGCTTACAGGAGGGAAGCACCTCCAAGCCAGCTCAACCTCCGCCACAAGAGTTATAACTCATTGGAGTAGAAGATTAACATGTAATCTTGCACACGAGGCGTTATTTCGATTGCGTTATTACCCGCCCACCATTCGATTCTGCAAAGGCTTAATCCAAAACGCCAGCATTGATTCATGAACATTTGTCATTTTGCACCCTTTCTTTCTTAATCTCTCTCACATGAAATGCGATATTGTGCTCCAAATAGCTACGTCAGGCTGATGGGCTAAGGGATTATCTTTAGTGATCTTTGTAATGATGAACATAAATTCTTATCAAACAAAACTGTCCTTGACTCTTTCCTTTGGGATCCTGTCCAAAACAGGATTTTGTTGAATACAAAATAAAGATATAACTTCACTTGATTGCACACGTTATTAGCGAGAATAATAAATACACTGTCTGTTTGCCTATCTGACCAATTTGATTTTGATCTCCACCACACCAACGCAATATATATGACACCTCCCCCTACTGACTTATCTAAACAGTTTCAAGTAAGTTGTATAGAAGGGCGGTAATTCGTTTTATCATAACATATATCATTCGTGTCGAGAAGAGTTATTGTTAAAACAATTGATTTGTAATATTCACCGAGATAGTAGACTTTGACCATTTTCAAAAAGTTCGTCGACCTCATGACAATCACTGCTGAGCCCCTGTTTAAAGCAACACTTCAAAACAAAAATCAACACTTCAAGATGTACTATACTCAGGGGCGGCGATTTCTTTTCATGCCGGGGGGGGGGGGGGGTGGGGGCGAAATGCGAGGGAAAATCTGTATTCTGTTGGTATCAAGGTGATACCAACGGAATACAGATTTTCTACAATATTTACTTGTACATTTTGAAGGATATTATGCGAGGGAGCGTTTATATTTTGCATTTTTATTAGTCTTAACGCTGCACTCTTGGGCCCTCGAGAGCCTTAAAGTGTGTTGCAGTCTTTAGTCAGTATTTGCTATATCCTTTTTGGGGAGCACGTTTTCAAATTTTCCGGGGGGGGGGGGGGGGAGGTCCCCCCCCTAAAAAATTGAAGGGGGACGTTTCCTCCCGCCCCCCCCCCCCCCCCCCCAGGATCTCCGCCCCTGACTATACTTTTCTTACTTGACATTATGCCTCCGGTATCATTATGATGTGAATTTCTTTTCTTTTTCTTTTTCATAAACTGCTTTTTGTAATATACTGGTAATAGAAGCTAAATAGTAACCGGTAATAGAAAGGCAAATGTGCATCACCAACACGATCGGTAATCTCGGATTTTAGAAAAATCAACCGTAGTTAATTTCAATAGCCATCTAAATCACCTAATGAATTATGCTCATAATAAAGGCTTATACTCTTGTCAGTGAGTTGATTTTTTTTTAAAAAAGTCTGTACGACCTGGGTTGCCTACTAATTCTTTAATTATGAAGGGGGAAATGGCTGCTAAGTTATGCCAGTGGCGGATCCAGGGGGGGGGGGGGGGCGCTTGGCCCGGCCCCCCCCCCCGGAGAAAAAAAAACGTGTAAATTTTACCTTTTTTGGAGATGGACCCCCCCCCCCCCTGGCGCTCAAGGGGGGGGGGGGGGTTCGATTTTTCAAATTTCCGAGGGCAAAAAAAAGAAGAATAGTGCTCACTACCCCCCCCCCTTGTCAGACATTTATCTTTCGGAGTTATGCCCCTCGCATTAAAAAAACAATTCTTAGCCGCCCTTAATGAGTTTACAGGGCAATCATTTATGATTTTACCGGATATGAATGTATTGAGTGGTGTCTAGTATTCATAGATGAGTCCTCACACGTTATCAGGAAGGAAACTAAGATCAACTGGAAGTAGTCTTGATACCCAAGACTCAGTAAAAAGATAGTTCTATAAAGAGCACGTAATTAATGACTTTTGCCTGAAAGACAGAACACTGAACAAAACATAGAAAGTCTTCGATATAGGACCGCTTTACATGATGTATAAAATCGTTTCGAAACCAGGTAAGAAAATGCGTAGGCCTAATTGTCTATTCATTAAAAAAAATGCTGAGCATTTATTTCCTCGCTAATCTTTCTATCCATAGGCCTTTAACTTTAATAATTCCAGGATTTATAAATATGTCTTATCGGGAACGCCTACCAATTTTGCTCATAGGCGAAGGAGAGGTGATGTGATTGATGATTTAAGTATTTAAAGGTAAAGACCAGTTTTGGAAACGCCCCAATTTCAAAAAATTAAATGGAAGCTCTTATTACTAATCATGTGAAAGAATATGTTTTGACTAATACATGATGATAACATTTTTGCCGGGAAACCGCCTACTAATTGATATATTTGGTAAATTAGTGTATCTATTGGTGTGTGAGAGATAAACGCACGTGTCGCGCACGTGTGCGTAGTCCCATATACAGCTGTCTGTGTACAGTGCTTGTAACATTATGAAGACTGGGCTAAATTTCTTATCATTTTGATGATTCCAGAACCTTGCAGTATACACCAATACTTATATGCTAGATGATCAACCTTTTCTGATCAATTCCACAACGTTTCTTTCACAATGCAATCGCATGACCAGAACTGGTCTTTATCTTTAACAGGAGTATATGATACACAACATAATATTTTTTTTTTTTGGCACAGAGGAGGTCAAGAGGTCACAAATGAAACTAGACAAACAGTACTCTTGGCTTGATATGAGGAATATTTGATCCCAGCAACTTCTGTAAACTGTTTTAACCCTTTGACTACTGAACTCTCTCATTTCCCATAGGCTTAATATAGTAGCCACCCGGTTCCAGTAGGTAATGGGTTAAAAATAGACTCGACAAATACTGGTCTATTAACCATGGTCTCGTCTATGAGCCTGTAAAGCTGTAAAAGTTGATATTGCAAGTATGCACACATTTTCTGTCCATTCCCACGTATTTAATTTGAAACGACACGGATATAGTATAATCACCGAATAAGACATCTGTACGATCGATGAACAGGCATGGTCCAATAGCATCGTTGGATTAAAGTAAAGTAAGTAAGTTACTTTAATTAGTATTAATAATTTAAAAAAAGGTACTCGTCTAGCCACCTCGAATGAAGTTTACAATAGGCTAAACATATACTAAGGGTACGTTTATGCTCAATTTTGAAGGCAGAATTGAAGGCAGAATGAGCGATTTGAAACACTCATCGTAAACGCTCATCGTAATCGCAGTTCCACGGTGTACTGTTAGGGCCCTGGCTCCTCCAGACATGATTCTGGCTGGGTGGATTCGCAAACCTGCACTGCGCATGCTACGTTGACCCCATTTAAACGCGTTTACAAATGATTGTGCGTTCATGCTTCCCTAGAATCGCCGATCCAAAACGCACCTTTTTTGTGAGTTTACGATCGGCGATTACGATCGCCGTTTTTCGGTGATTTTACAAAAATGAGAAAAGACGCAACCGTGTTTTGAACTAAACGCGTAACAGATGCCACATTCTGTCCAGAAAAAAATGAGCATAAACGTACCCTAACTGTAAACGTGAGATCGAACTTTTATCAAGATACGACGTGTCGAGTGTTTCGTATTGCACATTGGCCTTGGGAACGTGCGGAAAGGCCCGACAACTACTCACACCTATATTCGTATGGATTTGAGCGTGCTGTGTTGAATAATAGCTAAGAAGTAGGCCTACATTGCTTGTGATTCATTCCACCCCGTGTACCCTGTGATCAGACTTTATAACGAGGAACACATGTACATGTTTCGTGATTATACAAATTGATAGAAACGGTGATTGATTAGACATGGCGAGACTTCCAAGCACTGGTTTACTCTTTGCGGCTGTCCTGTGCTTCGGACTCACTCCTCTCCCGGTTGTCTCGGGGGCGAAAATCATGCTTGCGATGTCGACGTTGTTGAACAGCGTTAGTCAGCATATTCTGTTTTCTGCAATAACGGAACCCCTGGTTGAACGTGGACATGAAGTCATACTCGTTACTCCACAGTTTAAGGTCACTAAGGGCCTCACTGAGGAAGCCGTCACTGGGAAAATCTTCTTTAAAACCAACCGGACAAAGGAGGAGATGGAGGAGGTAGCTTCAAGCCTTCAGTCCATTGCTCTTGGTTTCAGCCAAGAATCCTTTATGGAAATCGTGGACAGGGTAAGGCAGATCATGCCGATGGCCTCCGAGGGGTGTTTCCGACTTTTCGAAGACCAGAAGACTCTTGATCGCCTTAAGGCAGAGAAATTTGATCTGATCATCACTATGCCTCTATTCGGATGTGATGCCTTGCTTGCAGAGTACCTCAATGTCCCTTTCATCGCGACGACTCCTCTTCGAAGGCTGCCCACATTTTCTGAAGACACCTTCGGCATCCCCGCTCCATCATCCTACGTACCGTTCAGCCCATTTACCCCCTTCAGCGATCAGATGACGTTCTTCCAAAGGACTGCCAATATTCTAATGCGTTATGTCACCGAGCCACTCTTTGTATCCTTCACCCGTATGGGTATCAGTCGGATCCAGAAGGAACACAACATCAGACCTGATCTGACCCTTGATCAGCTTCTTGGGAAAGCTCAACTTTGGTTGTCTCAAGGTCACTGGGCTTTTGAGTTCGCTCAACCCATTACACCAAACTACGTCACAATCGGCGGGATCACCGTTAAACCAGCCAAACCATTACCAAAGGTATAACCAGATACAATATGATTGATGTGAATTTATTTGATTTTATAACATTCACCAAAAATACATGCAAAATGCATCTAAAACGTAAGAAATGTATTTGACATTGAAAGACAGCATATATCTGTTAAAATAATAATAATAATAGAGATGTCGTGGTCGAGTGGATACGTCGCCGGACTGTCGATCGGAAGGTCCGCGGTTCTAGTCCCGCCACGGCACTAATGTCCTTTGGCAAGACATTGATCTACATTTGCCACACTCAACCCAGGTGATGTAAATGGGTACCTCTTAGGAATTAATTCCTTGAAATGCTGGAGCGCTGTATAAACGGCTGCTAGGCTAAAGCCAGGGTAATAATAAATGTGCCTCGGAATAGAATTATCTAGATAGATGGCGCTATAGAAATGCCTATTATTATTAATAACGATAACTGTGTATATATTGCGCACGTTTCCATCTCAGGAGAAACTTAAGGTGCCTACAAATTAGTATTATTACCCGGGATGTAGCCCAGCTGCCAAAAGGCGCTAAAAGCATTCAAGGAATAAATTCCTACCAGGCACCCATTTACTACACGGGTGGAGAGTGGCAAATTTAGATTAATGTCTTGCCAAAAAACAGTGCCGCTCGACTGGGCTTGAACCGCGAACCGTTGTGATCCACAGTCCGGTGACGTTTCCAGTAGACCACGACACAGTCATTTTGAATTTCATTTGGAATCTAAGACCAGATTACCTGTAAGAATGTATTTAAATGTATCGACATGCTCAGGTGCCGAATCTTAATTATTTTTTTATTTTTTTATTCCAGGCTTGGGCTGTTCAGGGCAATCAATTTTCTTTCTTTCATTGCCTCCTGATATGTATTTCTTGCTGTAAGGGTAATATAATCTCAGACAAACTACTTTGCAGTTCGTCAAATATATTTTTACACTGGGGGCATATACCGTTCATGCGTGAGTTTAGATAATCAATATTCTATCAAGTTAATGTATTTTCTATTTACAGGAAATGAACGACTTTGTCGAAGGCTCTGGAGATCCCGGCATCATTGTGTTTACTCTGGTAAGATAGCCGGCCGATTCTATTCAAGCCTAACAGTAAAGGGATAGAAATCTTTAGTAAATCGCTCCATCCACACACCTTATGGTGGTTGTTAACGTGCATGTTGGTGATAGCGTCAACCTGCTCTATCAGGGGTGAAGTCCAGGGATTTTCGTTAAAAAATACTTTAAAAAATAACACAAATTATCTTAGAGGAAGAATTGGGACACATTTAATTTGTTGTAACGTCAAAAACGCGCATGGATAGGCATTACATTTGGCTGGTTGAACCTACCTCCTCCCCCATCCGTCGCCCATTTTGGCTCTAATTAGATTAGCCACTATTTCAATTCAGTGCCCCCAAATTTACAGCAACTGATGATACTTTATAGCTCTTAGCTCAGCCACAGAGGCCTTTCATTAAGGGTTGTCTGTTATTGTTTATTTTTTTTATTGGTGTTTTTTGTCTTTATGTTTCTGTTTTTGCATTGAGGTTTGTTTCTTTGTTTGTTGTTGTGTTTAAATGCAATATGTATTACTTCGTTTTTTCAGGGATCTGTTGTTTCATCGTTGATGAATGAGGATATCAATGACAAGTTGGCCAAAGTGTTCAGCGAGCTACCACAGAGAGTTCTATGGCGATTAAAGGGGACACGCCCACTTACCCTTGGAAACAACACGCTTGTCTCCGATTGGCTACCGCAGAATGACCTACTTGGTAAAGACATAAATATGTTTATTTGAACTAATTTAGATTATTAATTAATTGGTTTTTATCATATACGTAGCAGCCATAATGCTGAAACAAATCGAAATTAAAACAGCATCGAATAGAAATCAATGAAATAAAGAATTTATTTGCCTGATATGAAAATGAAAAGGGGAGACTAAAAAAGATAGATCTTGGAAAAAAACATAACAAAATACAATAGAGACATGGGATTATCACTTCTTTATCATAGGAATTATATAAAAATTACATATTTGGCCGTTTTAAATTATGCTAATGAAAATCGAAACTAATGATTAATTGCAATCATTAAAAGATTGTTTTTATAATTTCATTGCAGCATATAAATAAGCTACTGATTTATCAAAATGTTTTCACATTTCACATCGAAACCGCAGGTCACCCCAAGACGAAGTTAATGATCTACCACGGCGGTGCTAACGGTATCAATGAGATAGTCACCCATGGGGTACCGGTCTTAGTCATGCCTTTAGCTGGGGATCAGATGGGTAACGCGGTCCGAATGCAAGCCAAAGGGATGGGCCTGGTGGTCGACAAGAATACCCTCACAGAAGAGAGCTTTAGAGAGGCACTTCATGAGATGCTGAATAACCCAAAGTAAGTGTTTTCCCAGGTTACATTTTACCAAGGTATAGCGGAACCTTTAAAGTAGTCAACTCTCATAATATTGATTTGCTTTCCATTTCAACAAGATCAGCAAAACCAATCAAGAAATCGCCTGAAAGCCGATTTCAATAATCTATGGTGTCTCCATAGAAACCAATTCGGATTGCGTAATACCTCATTGTATTGACAAGGGTGCGACATTTCCTAACTAAAAGGTTGACTTTCGAAAATATTTGCAAACATGTCATTAAATAAAGGATTATAATTAAAAACTGTCAACCGTTACTCACACCCTCACCCTCCCTTCACCCTCCTTTCCCAAAAGCCATAAGACCTAGAATATTTTCCCGCTGATTCACCACTAGCTTAAATTTAATGTATATTCACAACCCTGCCTAGGTCGAGATACGCCACTGTATGTATCGGGAAACATAAGTGTAATTTACAGTATATAAATACATTTAATATGTCCAGTACTCGCCCGTGTGTATCATCATCTGCTCACCCTTTCTTCTTCTCTTCCTTACTTTTCTTCCATCATCATTATACACAGGTATACAGCTAATGCGAAGAAGGCTGCCGCGATAATGAAAGATGAAATCGTACCTGTTAGAGAGAAAGTTGTCTACTACATCGAACACATCTTGAAATTCGGGGGTGATCATCTCCGATCTCGGGCTCTGGAACTCAACTTCATCCAACGAGAATCGCTCGACGTCATGGCGTTCCTTGCGGCTGTCGTCCTCGCATTCATCTTCATTATACGATGGATCGTTTGTAAATGCTGTGGGCTATGTTGCAGTAAGCAACAAAAAGCTGGCAAATCTAAATCAGATTAATTTAAGAATTTTCACCGGTTCGTGATATATAGAGTATACAGTAGGAAGGTAATTTAGTGATTGATTTTTTTTCTTCTTCATCTTCACTCATTTTGGCAAATAATAAACTCAAATATGCAATAGAATACCATAAACAGTCCAGTGTTTCGCGATTTTTTTTCTTCTCGAAATAATTGACTCCTTAATTACTTATGTGTATTATACTGTAGACATGTGGGGTAAAGCTTGCCCATACAAGTAGGTAATTATGTGACTGATCAACTTTGACCCAAATTCGAGAAAAATGTTTAGCCAAATTACTATAATCACCGACTGCAAATGGCCCGAAAATTTGTCGCACGCATTAATAATTACCTTCATACAGGACAATGGTTTACCCAACATTAAACAAGTGATGTTTGCCTTGAAGGGTCTCATCATTAAAGATAAAGAGAAACAGAGGGAGGGTTAGAGAGTGAGAAATGTAGAGAGAAAGAGAGAGGCAGAGAGAGAAACAAGGAGAGAGGCAGAAATAGAGAGAAAGAGGGAGGCAGAAAGAGCTAGAGAAAGATGGAGACAGAAAGACAGACAGAAAGAGAGAAAGGGGGGGGGGGCAAGCGATGACAATGATGCAACTATCATATAATAACATATCATCAAACTTGGAAATATGTACGCCTGTAAAGAGAATGTGGATTTGACTGCATACATATGGGCATGTAGGCAAGAGAAAATTATAAAGTATTATTGATGATCTGCTTGTCATTCATTTTCTTTCGGAATTTTGCCCCTTCCTTTTTTCTAAACTACACAACCGGTCTATATCTGCCCTGACCCTATTTTTCAGGGCAAGATATGATTTTCTGATAAATGAAAATGCATTGAGTCGAGTCTAGAATTCATCAACTAGTCCTCATATTAGCAGGAAGGAAACCAAGATCGCGAGGAAGTAGTCTCTTCATTCAAGACCCCTTACAACATCTTTCGAGAGCACCGAAACGACTTTTGCCTGAAAGACTGAAAGACAAAGGAGCAGCAACTAAACCCTTTTTTCTTCTTCTTCTTTTTCTTCCGCTCACAATACTTGGAAACTTCTCCAGACAACTAAACTGTTATATTTATAGAGATGGACAGGAATTATTTATTAGATGTTCAATATACTCTTCCGAACTTATTTTTCTCTGCTTTTGTTGTTGGGGGTGGGGGAGGGGGAGGGGGGGGGGGGGGGGGGTCACTGAATAGCTGAATTTGTGTCCTTTAATCCTCCAAATTTGATCACCCCCTTCCCCCGGTCGGCTCCCCTCTCCCTCCCCAGGAAAACAAAAATATCGTTAGGTACATGCAGAAAATGAATGCATGAAACCCGACGACCCCCCCCCCCCCCCCCTCAAGCAAAAAATAATATAAAACTTCTTTTCATGATCTCATAACATCGTTTCGAAACCCAGGAAAGAAATTGTGTGTAGATCTCAATGCCTTCTTTTTTTCAAAGAAAATGCTAAACATTTACTTTTTTTTTCGCTTACCTTGCTATCCATAATACCACGTTAATTGTACTAAAAATGAAATGCATGGAAGGGAAAAACTAAAAGTACTATCATCTCAGGAGCGAAAATCATGCTTGCGATGACGATGGTCTTAAACACCGTTAGTCAGCATATTCTGTTTTCTGCTATCACTGAACCCCTGGTTGAACGCGGACATGAAGTCATACTCCTTACCCCTCAGCATAAGATCACCAAGGGCCTCACTGAGGGAGCCGTCACTGGGAAGACCTTCTTTAAAACCAACCGGACAAAGGAAGAGATGGAGGAGATCGCTTCAGGCCTTCAGTCCATTGCTCTTGGTTTCAGCCAAGAATCTTTGATGGAGATCATAGCAAGGATGCGCAAGATCTTTCCGATGTTCTCCGAAGGATGTTTTCGACTTTTCGAAGACCAGGAGACGTTAGATCGGCTCAAAGCAGAGCAATTTGATTTGATCATCACCCTTCCATTTTCCGGATGCGATGCCTTGCTTGCAGAGTACCTCAAGGTTCCTTTCATCGTGATAACTCCTCTTCGAAGGACGCCCTCCTTTTCTGAAGACACCTTTGGAATCCCCGCTCCATCATCCTACGTTCCGTTCAGCGGATTGACCACCTTCACCGACCAGATGACGTTCTTCCAAAGGACTGCCAATGTTATAATGCGTTATGTAACCGAGCCAATGCTCATGTACTTCACCCGTGTGGGTATGAATCAGATTCAGAAGGAACATAACATCAGACCTGATCTGACCCTTAGTCAGCTTCTTGGGAAAGCTCAACTTTGGTTGTCTCAAGGTCACTGGGCTTTTGAGTTCGCTACACCCATTGCACCAAACTACGTCGCCATCGGCGGAATCACCGTTAAACCAGTCAAACCATTACCAAAGGTATAACCAGATAGAATATGATTCATGTAAAGCCATTTGATTTTATATTATTGATCAAAAATACATGCAAATCATTTAAAACGTCAGTTATGTAATTGACATTGAAAAAGTATATCTCGAGACAGAATAAACCGAGGCAGGATTTCAAAAAATAAGAAGAATGACATCTGCATGTGCACACGTATCCATCCTAGGGGATGCGGAAGGCGCCTACAAAGTAGTATTATTACCCTGGATGTAGCCCAGCTACGCCTACCAGGTAACCGTTTACTAACATTCAGGACACCTAGATGGAGAGTGGCAAATATACAGGGTTGTAGATGAATGTCTTGTCAAAGGACAGTGCCGCTCGGCGGGGCTTGAACCGTGAATCATGTGATCCGGTGACGTATCCATTAGACCACGACACATTGATTTTGAATTTCATTTGGAATCTAAGATCAGATTACCTGTAGTAATGTATTCGCATATTTCGTTCAGGTGAATAATTTATTAATGTCCACTTTCAAAATAATCAAAAAGCGGTTGTTCAGGGCAATCCATCTTCTCTTTTTTCATATTCTTTTTATCTGTATTTCTTGATGTAAGGTAAGAAAAATCTCAGGCAAACTCTGTTGCAGTTCGTCAAATATGTTCACACTGGGGGCATATACCATACATGCGTGAATTTAGAATAGATGATGAATATTCAATCAAGTTAATTTATTTTCTCTTTACAGGAAATGAACGACTTTGTCGAAGGCTCTGGAGATGACGGCATCATTGTGTTTACTCTGGTAAGATAGCTGGCTGATTCTTTTTCAAGCATGGACCAACTACATTATTATTATTATTATTTATTTGACCAATCAGAAAACATACAGTGAGTGTAACAATTACATAGAAAGCTCATAAATACATGCACACAGTTTTAGGAAAGTTGAGCGGAGAGAGAGAGAAGAATACAATCTGCTGGTCAGGGGTGACGAAAGCAATTACTCGAAAGCATATCACCCCCACATCATGATACAATCCTAACAATAAAGGGATATGTCATTCCAATAGGGAATGGGGCAGTCGTCACCGTGTTTTAAAAAAAATCTTATTAAATCGTCCCATCCCCACACCTTATAGTGGGTATCAACATGCATGTTGGTGGGAAAGACAACTTGCTCTATTAGGCCAAATAACAAATAAACATGGTTAGCGTCCTGTTTTTTCGAAAAATGGGAAGGAGGAGGCCCTTTTTTTTTCTTTTTTCTTTCAAAATGGCCGCTCGGTACATTTTCCCTGTCATTCGGGCTATTTTTCAAGATGGCCGCCGACTTTTTTTTTTTTTTTTAATCAGAAATAGATTTATTTTGGCAGTGTTTTTCATGTTTGTTTTTCTTTAAAAAAAAAAGAAATTAAAAAAAAAAAAAATTCAAAACAATTCAACAAAAAATAGAAGGCGGCCCAAAAAAAAGGAAGCAGGCGGGGACGCTAAACATGTATATTTTTTTAAATGGCCTTAGGGGTCAAGTCCAGGATTTTTCGTTTTAAAAAAACTTTAAAAAGAGGGCACAAATAACACAAATTATCTGAGAGGAAGAATTGGTGAAAAGACGAAACGTACCTAATACACATTTCATTTCTTGTAACGTAAAATACGCGCATGGATGGGAATTACATTTGGCTGGTTAAACCAATACCCCCCCCCCCATATCCATCGCACATTTTGGGTCTAGTTAGATTGTTAACCACTATTTCAATTCAGTGCCCCCAAATTTACAGTAAATGATTATACTTTATAGTTCTTTGCTTCGCCACAGAGGCCTTTCATTTATTGTTTGTTTTTCTTTTTTCTTATTGGTGTTTTTTGTCTTTATGTTTCTGCTTTTGCATTGAGGTTTGTTTCTTTTTTTAAATTTTGTTTTAATGCAATATGTTTTTCTTCTTTTCACAGGGATCTGTTGTTTCATCGTTGATGAATGAGGATCTCAATGAAAAGTTGGCCAAAGTTTTCAGCGAGCTACCACAGAGGGTGCTATGGCGATTAAAGGGGACACGCCCACGTACCCTTGGAAACAACACGCTTGTCTCCGATTGGCTACCACAGAATGACCTACTTGGTAAAGACATAAATGTATTTGATTTAGTTAATGTAATTTCTTAATAAGTTGTGTGTGTTTTAATATCCGTAGCAGCCATAATAATCGAATAGGATACAATATAATGAGTTTGTTGATTTGTTTATTTATCTGATATGAAAATGAAAAGGAGAGACTAAAAAAGATAGATATTAGAGAAAACTTAAAGAATACCTATCGTATGTGATTATCACTTCTTTTAGATAGGAATAATATATATAAATGTATTACATATGAGGCTGTTTCAAATACTGATAACGAAAATCGAACCTAATGATTTTTAAGGCAATCATTCAAAGATCGTGTTTATAATTTCATCGCAACTGTGATTGACGATTGGCGATTGATTCACTTAAAGGACAAGTCCACTCCAAAAAAAAATTACTTTCAATAGAAGCAAAAAAATCAGACAAACCAATCAAAAAAGTTTGTGCAAAATCGGATAACTAATAAGAAAGTTATGAATTTTTGAAAAAGTATGTACAACTATGGAACAATGAAAAGTACAAGACAAATTTGCAACTCACTAATGAGTCTGTGACGTCATGTCCTCACTATTCACATATTATTTTCTTAATATTGATATTATAAATTTCCTATTTTCCCCCTAAGAATCTTAATTCTTCACACCAGCATCCAAGTTAGATTGATAGTTATATGATTTTTGTTTGCATGCACTAATATAGAGTAATTTTTGTCCGGTTAAATCATGACAAATTGAATTTTTTATAAACTATTTATATACAAATAAATAATTATGAATTCATATTCAATATTCAGAAAAAAGTGGTAATTCTTCAAAGTTCATACATTTTTTGGTGAAATGTCATGCACGCAATATGATTCAAATCATATAACCTGGGCAAAGGCATGGGAAAATCAAGTTTTGGGGATAAAAAGGGAAATTAATGGGATTAAACTATATAAAGCAATTGATAAATAGTGAGGACATGACGTCACGAACTGACACTTAAATTGGCAATTTGTGTAGTAATTTTCATTGTTCGCGAGTTTTACATACTTTTTCAAAAATCCATAACTTTCTTATTAGTTATCCGATTTTGCTCAAACCTTTTTTTATTGGTTTGTCTGATTTTTCTGCTTCTTTTAAAAGTATCTTATTTTTGGAGTGGACTTGTACTTTAAATAAAAGACACCATTGACGAATGAATAACACAGTCGACACTCTTTTGTGATACCAAGACTTCAACTGGCAGTTGCAAGGTTCAACCATTAATAAAAGATAAAAACACAATCATAATCATTGCTAGAATGATGCATCCAGGCGCGTACGCAGGGGGTAGGAGCGAATCCAGCCGGCAGCAAGATAAGGGGCAAAAAAGGGGACCACTTCGTGCGAAAATTTGAAAATTGTGCCGGCTGATTTCGCTCAGTGGGGGGGGGGGGATTTTTTGCTCAACGGGGGGAAGGGGGGGGGGGGGGGAGAGTGCTATTTTTTGTTCAACCAGGAGATTTTTACCTGTTTGTTTTGGCTAGGGAAGGAGGCCCGGCCCCCCCCCCCCCCTGGATCCGCATGTGGGGGGGGGGGGGGGGGGGGTAAACCCTCCCTCAAATTTTTGTAATTGTAAAAAAAAAAAAAAAAAATGGTGCTAAAGGAGACCCCCCAAAAAAGGGTCCCTCCCCCCCCCCCCCCCCACAAGCCACTAAAGAAAATATCTATCGACGTAATTCTCCAATTTCCGGGGCTAAAAAAATGGCTATTTACCCCCCTCCACCCCCCCCCCCCCCCCGGTTATTCAGCGGCCGGCTGAGTCATTGCGAAATTTTTCCTCAAAAACTGCACCCCCAAAATGTGCTCTTCCCCCATCCCCCCCTACCCCTTTTCAGCGGCTGGCTGAGTCGCAATTTCGGCGCAATTTCCAAATTTTAACCCTATCAAATTCGCTTCTGCCCTCTTCGGCTAAACCTAAATAACCAAAACTTCGCTTCTGACGTCACAATACCACACATCGTATGCAACAGCAACATAATTATAAATAGCTAATGATTATCCACATTTTGTCACAAAACCTCAGGTCACCCCAAGACGAAGTTAATGATCTACCACGGCGGTGCTAACGGTATCAATGAGATAGTCACCCATGGAGTACCGGTCCTCGTCATGCCTTTAGCTGGTGATCAGATGGGTAATGCTGTCCGCATGCAAGCCAAAGGGATGGGCCTCGTGGTCGACAAGAATACCCTCACAGAGGAGAGCTTTAGAGAGGCCCTGCTTGAAATGCTGAATAACCCCAAGTAAGTTATTTTTCACCTTCTTCTTCTTTCTTTTTGAAGATCCCGAATTACATTTTCTCTAGGTGTAGAGTGCGTATTGTAGAGGAGGAGGAAGCCAACTGCCAAAACATTTTACTCCTTTCAAATTCAGTGAAGAAATTTATTCAATAATACTACAAAACGATTCAATCATGATACAGTCAAAGTAACCTGCTTAGTGACCACCTGTATACAGTGTATAGAAAGACCGTCTGTCTACAAAGACCACATTTTTTGTTTTACTTGAAAATGGTTTCTCATTGAAACATGTACTAAAGGATCCTGTACTTAAAGACCACTTGCCTATAAAGACCACTTTTCTTGTCACCCATGGGTGGTCTTTATAGACAGGTTTCACTGTATATCCAATGTGTAGGGATAGATTGAACTAACAACAGTTACCACTTGATAGAGTGGTGAAGTGTGACGTCATCAAAAATATATTTTTAGAATTTCTCAATTTTTTCTTCATATTCCGAAAGAACACCAAAAATAATGTCCAAATATCGAAAACCAATTGAATATGTTAAGCATTGGCTGAGTTATGACCATCTGAATGAATATATGTCCTATGGGAACTCAGTGTTATATGCTCTGGCTCCTAACTACTAGGAGCCAGAGCATATAACACTGAGTTCCTATGGGGAGTATATTTATTCAGATGGTCATATCTCAGCCAATATTTAACAAATTCAATTGGTTTTCGACATTTGGACATTATTTTTGATGTTCTTTCGGAAAATGAAAAAAAAATTGAGAAATTCTAAAAATAGATTTTTATGACGTCACAGCTTCGGTACTCTATACCACTTGACACCCCCCCCCCCCAAAGCAACTTAAAGCCAACAATAGTGGATTTTTTGTATAGTGAATCACCGTCGGTTCGAATCCCGCCCCCAGTCAAGGTCTAGACATAATTATGCAACAATGACCAGTGAAGAGAAACATAAATATAATTAACACGACAGCACTATTTAATTTTCTGAATTACGAACCTTCGGAGTAACGAACAGTCGTGATTACAAACCTTCGGAGTAACAGTCGGAATTACAAAACTTCGGAGTAACGAACATCGGAATTTCAACCCTCTTGAGTAACGAACAATCGGAATAACAAACCTTCGGAGTAACAAACAATCGGAGTTACAAACCTTCGTAGTAACAAACATTCGGAATTTAAACCCTCTTGAGTAACGAACAATCGGAATAACGAACCTTCGGAGTAACGGACCATCGGAATTACAAACCTTCGGAGTAACAGTCGGAATAACAAAACTTTGGAGTAACGAACATCGGAATAACGAACCTTCGGAGTAACAAACATTCGGAATTGAAACCCTCTTGAGTAACGAACAATCGGAATAACGAACCTTCGGAGTAAAGAACAATCGGAATAACAAACCTTCGGAGTAACGAACAATCGGAATAACGAACCTTCGGAGTAACGAACCATCGGAATAACGAACCTTCGGAGTAACACACATTTGGAATTGAAACCCTCTTGAGTAACGAACAATCGGAATAACGAACCTTCGGGGTAACGAACAATCGGAATAACGAACCTTCGGAGTAACGAACAATTGGAATAACAAACCTTCGGAGTAACGAACCATCGGAATTACAAACCTTCGGAGTAACAAACAGTCGGAATTACAAACCTTCGGAGTAACAAACAGTCGGAATTACAAACCTTCGGAGTAACAAACAGTCGGAATTACAAACCTTCGGAGTAACGGACAGTCGGAATTACAAACCTTCGGAGTAACAAACAGTCGGAATTACAAACCTTCGGAGTAACAAACAGTCGGAATTACAAACCTTCGGAGTAACGAACCATCGGAATTACAAACCTTCGGAGTAACAAACAGTCGGAATTACAAACCTTCGGAGTAAAGAACATCGGAATTACACCCCTTCGGAGTAAAGAACAATCAATTTACAAACTTCGGAATATCAAACCTTCAGTTGAGTTTTTTGTCAAAAGTCTTAAAATCAAATTGTCTCGCTATGCCTCCAGTCATCATCCTCCTTCTCTCCTTCCCCCTTTCTTCCATCCCCATCATGCACAGGTATACAGCAAATGCGAAGAAGGCTGCCGCGATAATGAAAGATGAAATCGTACCTGTTAGGGAGAAAGTTGTCTACTACATCGAACACATCTTGAAATTCGGTGGTGATCATCTCCGCTCTCGAGCTCTGGAACTCAACTTCATCCAGCGGGAATCGATTGACGTCATAGTGTTTTTATTATTTGTATCCATAACATTTTTAATTGCAGTCAAATGGCTGATTTGTAAATGCTTTGGACTTTGTAGAAGTAAACAAACCGTAACGATTAAATCAAAGTCTGATTAGTGTAGCTTTCAAATTTATATGCATGAATTAATGTATAATAGAGCTGAGATTGTTTTAAAACCAAACAGCCTAACTTACAAAAAAAAAACTCCCAGAAACACTGCGAGAAGAAAAAGAGAAATAAATAAACTTCTCCTAGATGTGAGGTTCATGGAAGGGCAGTTTTTTGTTTTTTTGTAATTATGTCGCGAAAAAATTGCATCAAAGAATGGCTTGTAGAGTTCAATTTTATTGCCTGTCTCATTTTGTTTTCCTTTAATATCGTTTAAATTTGTTGCATTATATTGCGCTGCTTGTATGTTTTTTTTTTACTATGCGTTGCTTTGGACCCCTCTGATAACAAGGGATAGCAAGTTGTTTTAGGTGAGCAGGGCTATTCATCTGCATGTATTGTTATGCATACATTTTGCTTTCTATGTCGTATGTTTCATGTTTGTTTTTATACAGAAAATGAATACTATTATATTCCACATACTAAGAATCTTGCTCTACGATTGGTCAAAAGTTAATCACGTGATGAAAGATAGTTCGCCCATCATTGATGGGAGAAGAAAAGTTCGTTACACTGTGCAGATAAAACTACTATCTTCAGTGAAAGTGCGTTGCACTCGGTATATAGTAGTACTATCTACCGAGTGCAACGCACTTTAATTGTATACGTTGCGTATTGCTCTCCTCTTTAAGCGTTTTTAGTGTTAGTACGTGAACTTTGGTCACGCGCGAACCATGGTCACACCACCACCATATTGCATGCACTGTGCGTATCGTACATCTTTTGCTAGCTGTTAATTGACGACTTGTTGCTCTTAAATGACGGAAGAAATAAAATGTTTCCGCTGTGGAATATAAAGCAAATAATCACCTTTTAGTTTCAGGCGATGGCAAACTATCACTTCCTCGGCGATCTGAATGTATACGATATCTTTCCTCAGCTTCGCTTCGGAAAGATAGCTACATCCAGATCGCCTCGGAAGTGATAGTTTGTCCCACCACCTTCACCAACTGTAATTATTTGCTTACTATACTACTAGTACGTCTTCTACTACCACCCAGATAGTGGACTTTCACCATTTTCGAACAGCCCCCCCCCCCCTTCCTGACAATCTCGGATGGGCCCCTGTGTATTACATAAACTTTCCAGATAAACTATGTTTCATATTAAGCTTCCAATGTCATTGTGATGAACATTTTTCTTATTCAAAGGCATTGTTTAACAATGTTAAATCTGAGATGCACGCCCCTACGTGTTATCAGTGTCTGTGATATGGTGTAATATTGAAGCCTTAAACAAATAGCGCTTCAAAATGGGTCAAGACGTGCCTAAAAAAAAAGTAAAAATGTTTGAGTGACCGGTTTTACCATACATGTTTTCTCAAATAGACCGTAGTGTTAAGAAAACGTTAGGAAAACGCCAAATTTTGTTTCGATTTCCAATCATAAATATCTTGATAATCAGACAGGCGATCGGCTTGTAAAATTCATGGGGTTCCTGACTGACCTAAAGGTTTATAAGTATCATTGCAGCATGTGCTAAATCCAGGATTTTGTTTCAGAATTTGAGACAAATTTATCGGATCCCTTTAATATTATCGTTAATTTTACAAAATGTTTTTTATTATGATAATAAAAAAAGTAATAGAAATGTAAAGAGTACTTGTAGTACAAAGGTGCATTTCTTTGCTTTTACTACTACCTGAAATATAATCAACAAGACTTAAGAAAGAATCAACCTAAGGTTATATCAATATCAATGTGAATCATCTATTTAAATGTTCTTACAATAAGGTCATTGAATCTGCGATATTGGTTTTATACTAACTGATAAACTATGTAGTGTATGTCGATAACAACCATCTCATTTTTGTAGAACCCACTTATGCAATAAGCTGGAGTTGTACTTTAAATTTGAGCCGTAAACTTGTCTAGCAATTTGAAATATATTTTTCAAGTAATAATGATAATACATGTATTAATAAAATAATAATAATAATATATAACAGTGTGAATTCTCGTATTGTCTTTTGTTTCCCTTACCCTACCACCAAATAGAACTGTCCTTTCCTTTGGGATCCTGTCCAAAACAGGATTTTGTTGATGAATACAAAATAAAGATATAACTTCACTTGATTGCACACATTAATAGCGAGATAAAAGAACACACTGACTGTGTGCCTATACTCCGGAATCTGGACTTTGATCTCCATCACACCAACGCAATATATATGTCATCTTCCCCTACTTATTTATCAAAAGAACTTTAGATAAGTTATATGGAAGGGTGGAAATTCGTTTTATCATTATAGATATTATTCGTGTCGAAAATTAGAGTTATTGTTAAAACAATTGATTTGTAAGATTCACCGAGATAGTGGACTTTGATCATTTTCAAAAAGTTCGTCGACCTCATGACAATCACTGATGAGCCCCTGTTTAAAAGCAGTGTAAAATCAACACTTCAAGATGTACTATACTTTACATTTAATATGCCTCTGGTATCATTATGATGTGAATGTACTTTTCTTTCCTTTTTCATAAACTGCTTTTTAAAAATTATACTGGTAATAGAAGCTAAATAGTAACCGGTAATAGAAATGGTTTTAGGACACCACCCCCTGGACATCTAACCCCTAGATAACCACCCCCCGGACAGCTACCCCAGACAACCATGTTCTAGGACAACTTCCCCCGGGCAACTATCCTAGAGGGTAGTTGTCATAGGGGGTAGTTGTCCGGGGGTAGTTGTCCTAGGGGGGTATAGTCGTCCTAGAGGGTGGTTGCCCTTGGGGGCAGTTGTCCTAGGGGGTAGTTGACTGGGGGTGGTTATCCGGGGGTGGATGTCCAGGGGTAGGTGTCCGGATACGAATAGAAATGCAAATGTGCATTACTAACGCGATCGGTAATATCGGATTTTAGAAAAATCAACCTTAGTTAACTTCAATAGCCATCTGCATCACCAATTGAAATGTGCACAGAATAAAGGCTTATATTAGGGACTTTTAGATTCGCACGACGAGAACGTGGACTGCGACATTTGACATCCTTTTAAGGCAATGTGAAGTCCTTTTAAGGGACTGGCAGTGACGTCATATTGCCTTAAACGGATGTCACACGAGCAGTCCACGTTCTCGTCGTGCAAATCTAAAAGTCCCTACTCTTGTCAATGAGTCGACCTTGGTTGTATACCGATGGTATTGTTATGAGGAGAAACTTGACTGCTTAAATGTCTATGTAGGTCGATAACAATGTTCCCTCGTATAAAGACATCACTTACACAAAGAGCTTGAGTTTAACTGTTGAGTCTTGAACATGTCTAACAATGTGAAATATGTATTTCAAATAATAATTGTGTGCACCCCCCCCCCTCATCGATTTTCCCCCTTCCCGTACCACGTTTCAAATGCTAGGTATCAAAATGAACGTGGACATAATTATGATCACCTTTTTTTCTTCTTCTTTTTCCTAGCAACTTTAAGCACATAGAATGTAGATGTTGTCCTTGTATTTTAGTTGGTTTTCTTGTTGTTGTTGTTGTTGTTGTTGTGCTTGTCAGACATTTTTCTTTCGGAATTATGCGCCTCGCATTATAACAAATGATTCTTAGCCGCCCTTAATGAGTTAACAGGGCAATTAGTTATGATTTTCACTGGATATGAATGTATCGAGTGGACTCTATAGTATTCATAAGCTAGCACTCACACATTGTCTGGAAGGAAACGAGGAGCTACAAGGAGTAGTCTTGATACTCAAGACTCAGTTTAAAGACAGTTGTATGAAGAGCATGAAACTGACTTTTGCCCGAAAGACAAAGAAGCAACACTGAACAAAAGAAGAAAAAAAGTTTTCGATAAATTTTCTAACCGCTTCACATGATGTATTGAACATGTAAGGTAAGACAACATATAGGCTTAATTGACTATTCATTTTCATAGAAAGCTAATAATAGATTTGTATTTAAAAAAACATGTTCGGGAAAAAAGACTACTACGGATAGTAACTCGATTGTCTATAGCAAACTCGTATGTAGGTTACGTAACAATAGGCTAATATTTAATTTGTATTAAAAATAACTGTATAGATAGGACAGCCGAAGACTAGCTACTACGGATATATTTGGTGATTTTGTCGTCTAGCAAACTGGAATGAAGGCTACCCAACAATAGGCTAAAAATAGGTGATAATACTAACTGTAAACGTGAGACCGAACTTCAATCAATAGACGACGTGTTGACTGATTCCCAATGCACATTGACGATGGAAGCGTGCGGAAAGGCCCGACAACAATACAGACCTATTAGTATTTGTAATACAGACGTACTAGTATTCGTATGGCGTGAACGCGCTGCTTTGAATAAGAGCTAATTAGCAGAACTACTATACCTACATTGTTTGGGATTCATTCTACCCCATGCAAGCCTGTGATAAGACTTTAATGTTTCATTATTATACAAATTGATAGAAACGGTGATTAACTAGACATGGCGAGACTTCCGAACGCTGGTTTATTGTTCGCGGCTGTTTTGTGCTTTGGACTCACTCCTCTCCCGGCTGCCTCGGGGGCGAAAATCATGCTCGCGATGTCGATGATTTTAAACAGCGTTAGTCAGCATATTCTGTTTTCTGCTATCACGGAACCCCTGGTTGAACGCGGACATGAAGTCATACTCGTTACCCCTCAGTATAAGGTCACTAAGGGCCTCACCGAGGAAGCCGTCACTGGGAAGATCTTCTTTAAAACCAACCGGACAAAGGAGGAGATGGAGGAAATAGCTTCAGGCCTTCAGTCCATTGCTCTTGGTTTCAGCCAAGAATCCTTTACGGAAATCGTGGGTAGGATGCGGCAGATCATGCCATGGTTCTCCGAGGGGTGTTTCCGACTTTTCGAAGACCAGGAGACGTTAGATCGCCTTAAGGCAGAGCATTTTGACCTGATCATCACCATGCCTCTCTGCGGATGTGATGCCTTGCTCGCAGAGTACCTCGACGTTCCTTTCATCGCGATGACCCCTCTTCGGAGGGCGCCCTCATTTTCTGAAGACACCTTCGGCATCCCCGCTCCGTCATCCTACGTTCCGTTCAGCCCTTTAACAACCTTCACGGACCAGATGACGTTCTTCCAAAGGACTGCTAATATTCTGATGCGTTATGTAACCGAGCCAGTGTTAGTGTACTTCATCCGTCTAGGTTTCAGTAGGATTCAGAAGGAACATAACATCAGACCTGATCTGACCGTTGATCAGCTTCTTGGGAAAGCTCAGCTTTGGTTGTCTCAAGGTCACTGGGCTTTTGAGTTCGCTCAACCCATTGCACCAAACTACGTCACAATCGGCGGGATCACCGTTAAACCAGTCAAACCATTACCAAAGGTAAAATTAGATTTGATTTATCACAACTGGAGGCTTTCGTTTACACCATGTAACAGCCGTATACGATGGTATATCTTTCTCAATGAGGCTACCATGGTGTTAATGAAAGCCTTCAAGCGTGAATACCCATAGGAAAGTAAAAAGTATGCCGCAAATCTGCCGCAGACTTTAAGTCTGCGGCAAAGAGTATGCCGAAGTATGCGGCAGAAAGAAATTTTGCCGTAGACTTGCCGCATACCAGTTTGCCACAGGAACAGTCTGTGGCAGATCTGCCACAGAAAAGTGGGAAATTATACAGTCTGCCGCAAGCCCAAGACGAAAATCCAATTGAAACCAATTGAACACCAATTGAAATTTCAATTGGTTTCAATTGGTTCAATTGAAATCCCGTTAAAGTAAAAATAGGGCCAATTGAAACCAATTGAAACCTATAGAAACTAATAGGACCAATGCTAAATAGAAACCAATTGGACCAATAGAAACTAATATGACCAATAGAAACCAATGATACCAATAAAAACCAACAGGACCGATATGACCAATATAAACCGATAAGACCAATAGAACCCAATAGGACCAATATAAACCAATAGGACCAATAGAAACCAATAGAAACCAACAGAAACCAATATAAACCAATAGATCTATGCATCTCATGAATATTCATTATTACTTCACACGTGTCACAGAAAGATACATTTATCATGATTTGTGAAGCAAATTATGAAAATGCACATCAATTTTGTGATTTCTATTTTCCTTTGGCAATTATTAACCAATAGATTATTTTGTCTGATTATGTTACAATTACATTCACGTTTTAGCAATAGATATATTGATTATATGATTACTAACCAAGAAACAACATGCATATTTAGTATATATATGTGTACGAGCCTGGGCACTGTAAATGTTACTTTGATTGAATTCACTTCAAATGATAGGTGTGATGGAGTTAATGCAATTGAGATTAGAATATACGTAATTGGTAGACAGTTGCCAATATCGATTATGATGTATCAGTAATTTATCACTGGTTCTTCTATCTGGATCGATTTACCAATTGAATCCCCATTGAATGCCCCCATTGAATCCCAATCAATACCAATTGGCAATTTGGAGTACATGTATGGAAAGTAACACTTTTTGTTTTGTTTGTTTTTGCGGTTGATTTGGTAGTTTTGATCTGCTCGTCATTCATTTTCTTTCGGAATTTTGCACCTACCTTTAAAAAAAACTAGTACCGGTCTATATCTGCCCTGACCCTATTTTACAGGGCAAGCTATGATTTTCTGATGAATGAAATTGCATTGAGCCGAGTCTAGAATTCATCGACTAGTCATCATAATGTTAGCAGGAAGGAAACCAAGATCGCGAGGAAGTAGTCTCTTCATTCAAGACCCCTTACAACATCTTTCGAGAGCACCAAAACGACTTTTGCCTGAAAGACTGAAAGACAAAGGAGCAGCAACTAAACCCTTTTTTCTTCTTCTTCTTCTTTTTCTTCCGCTCACAATACTCGGAAACCTCTCCAGACAACTAAGATGTTATATTTATAGAGATGGACAGGAATTATTTGTTTAGATGTTCAAGAAACTTTTCCGAATTTAATTTTCTCTGCTTTTGTTGTTAGGGGTGGGAAGGGTGGGTGGGTGGGGGGGGGGGGAGGGGGTCACTGAATAGCTGGAGTTTTGTCCTTCGATCCCCTAAATTTGATAACCCCCCCCCCTTCCCCCGGTCGGCTCCCCTCTACCTCCCCAGGATAACAAAAACATCGTTATATATGCAGAAAATGAATGCATGAAACCCGACGACCCCCATTCGTAGCCTTTGAATAAAATATATTGAAAAGCAAAAACTCAAGTATTTTAGACTTTTCATAAATTCCACATCAAAAAAATGAAATCTCCTTGACAATAGAAAAAAAAATGATTTGAATCAACATTTTATGCCTTTTAAAATAACTTAATTTTTTTTTCTTCAAAGATACTAACGGCTTTCCATAATTGTTAAGTCCAACTTGGAGATAAGTTCAATTTAGGATCTTTTGGACCCCCCCCCCCCACCCCCACCCCCACCCCCCCCCCCCCCCCCACTCCGATGCCATTATACCGCTTCCGTGTCTCGCACCCAATTAGCTGATGAAATAACACACCCTCAGTGTTGAAAGTATAGACCTTGCCTTTCTTCTCATTCTGTACCCCGTTTTTTGTTTGGACTGTCATGAGGGGGATCCCGCGGTGAGTGGAGACACCGCCCTGTGTGTGGGATCGATGCGTGTGATATAGAAGAATACTGCAAATAAAAAAGACGGACAGAAACTGGATTAACCATTCATGGACCTACTCCACGCTCGAATGCAGGTTACACAACAATTAATAGTATAATACTAACTGTAAACATCAGCTCGAACCTTCGATCAATATATACTATAATTCACCTGTACGTCTGGGGAGTGTTTCTTATTGTACATATCGGTCAGTAGACGAATGAATGAATAGGTATTTACTATACACCGGTATAGAATCCTTGCAGTTGCAGCTTGGTCTTGTCTGAGAGTTTAATTCTATTCCATACTAGCCTATGATCAGAATAACGAGGAAGGTGTACCCTTCTCTCTTAATTATACAAACTGACAGAAACGGTGATTAACTAGACATGGCGAGACTTCCAAGCGCTGGTCTACTCTTTGCGGCTGTTTTGTGCTTTGGACTCGCTCCTCTCCCGGCTGCCTCGGGGGCGAAAATCATGCTTGCGATGACGATGGTCTTAAACACCGTTAGTCAGCATATTCTGTTTTCTGCTATTACGGAACCCCTGGTTGAACGTGGACATGAAGTCATACTCCTTACCCCTCAGCATAAGATCACTAAGGGCCTCACTGAGGGTGCCGTCACTGGGAAGATCTTCTTTAAAACGAACCGGACAAAAGAGGAGATGGAAGAGATAGCTTCAGGCCTTCAGTCCATTGCTCTTGGTTTCAGCCAAGAATCCTTGATGGAGATCATAGCAAGGATGCGCAAAATCTTTCCGATGTTCTCCGAAGGATGTTTTCGACTTTTCGAAGACCAGGAGACGTTAGATCGGCTCAAAGCAGAGCAATTTGATCTGATCATCACCCTTCCATTTTCCGGATGCGATGCCTTGCTTGCAGAGTACCTCAAGGTTCCTTTCATCGTGATGACTCCTCTTCGAAGGACGCCCTCATTTTCTGAAGATACCTTTGGAATCCCCGCTCCATCCTCCTACGTTCCGTTCAGCGGGTTGACAACCTTCACCGACCAGATGACGTTCTTCCAAAGGACTGCTAATATTATAATGCGTTATGTAACCGAGCCAACGCTCATGTACCTCACCCGTGTGGGTATGAGTCAGATTCAGAAGGAACATAACATCAGACCTGACCTGACCCTTGGTCAGCTTCTTGGGAAAGCTCAACTTTGGTTGTCTCAAGGTCACTGGGCTTTTGAGTTCGCTACACCCATTGCACCAAACTACGTCACAATCGGCGGGATCACCGTTAAACCAGTAAAACCATTACCACAGGTATAACCAGATAGAAAATGATTCATGTAAATTTATTTGATTTTATATTATTCATCAGAAATACATGCAAATCATCTAAAACGTAAGAAATGTAATTGACGTTAAAAAAGAATATCTCGAAACAGGATAAACCGAGACAGGACAAACAAAATAAAAAGAATGACAACTGCATGTGTATATAATTGCGCACGTATTCATCCCAGGGGGTGCTGAAGGTGCCTACAAAGTAGTATTATATTATCCTGGATGTAGCCCAGCTGCCCTAAAAGCATTCAAGGAATACATTCCGCCTACCAGGTACCCGTTTACTAACATGCACCTAGGTGGAGTGTGGCAAATGAAGATGAATGTCTTGCCAAAGGACAGTGTCGCTCGACGGGGCTTGAACCACGAACCATGTCATTCACAGTCCGGTGACGTATCCATTAGACCACGACGCATTCATTTTGAATTTCATTTGGAATCTAAGACCAGATAGACTTCCTGTAGTAATGTATTTAAATGTATCTCCATGATGTGGTGACGAATCTTTGAATCATTTGTTTTATACCAGGTGCTATTCGTATTTCGTTCTGGTGAATAATTTCTTAAAGTCCACTTTCAAAATAACTACAATTCGGCTGTTCAGGGCAATCCATCTTCTTTTTTTTTATTTTCTTTTTATATGTATTTCTTGCTGTAAGGTAAGAATAATCTCAGGCAAACTCTATTGCAGTTCGTCAAATATATATTTACACTGGGGGCATATTTACCATACATGCGTGAATTTAGATGATAAATGTTCAATCAAGTCAATTTATTTTCTCTTTACAGGAAATGAACGACTTTGTCGAAGGCTCTGGAGATCACGGCATCATTGTGTTTACTCTGGTAAGATAGCCGGTTGATTCTTTTCGAGCCTAACAATATTAAGGGATATGTAATTCCGCTAGGGAATGGCGTCACCGTCTTTACAACGAATTCTTATTAAATTGCTCCATCCACACACCTTATGATGGGTGTCAACATGTTGTGGTTGATAACGACAACTTGCTCTATCAGGGGTTAGGTCCAGGATTTTTCGTTAAAAAATACTTTAAAACGAGGGCAAAAATAACACAAATTATCTGAGAGGAAGAATTGGAGAAAAAATACGTAAATAACCAGGGACACATTTAACTTGTTGTAACGTCAAATATGCGCATGGATGGGCATTACATTTGGCTGGTTGAACTTACCTTCTCCCCCATCCATCGCCCATTTTGGCTTTAGTTAGATTAACCACTATTTCAATTCAGTGCCCCCAAATTTACAGCAAATGATGATAGTATAGCTCTTAGCTCAGCCGCAGTGGCCTTTCATTAAAGGTAAAGACCAGTATTGGAAACGCCCCAATTTCAAAAAATGAAATGGAAGCTCTCATTACCAATCATGTGAAAGAATATGTTTTGACTAATAAATTATGATAACAAAATTTGCCGGGAAACCGCCTACTATTTCATATATTTGGTAAATTTGTTTCTCTCATGGACTGTGAGAGATATAGGGTAGTCCCATATACATCTTTCTGTGTATAGTGCTTGTAACTTTACGAAGAATGGGCCAAATTTCTTATCATTTTGATGATTCCAGAACCTTGCAGATGCTAGATGCTAGATGATCAACCTTTTCTGATCGATTCCACAACGTTTCTTTCACAATGCAATCGCATGACCATAACTGGTCTTTACCTTTAAGGGTTGTCTTTTATAGTTTCTTTTTTGTTATTGGTGTTTTTTGTCTTTATGTTTCTGTTTTTGCATTGAGGTTTGTTTCTTTGTTTGTTTGTTGTTGTTTTTTAAATGCAATATGTTTAATTCATATCGTTTTTTCAGGGATCTGTTGTTTCATCGTTGATGAATGATGATCTCAATGAAAAGTTGGCCAAAGTTTTCAGCGAGCTACCACAGAGAGTGCTATGGCGATTAAAGGGGACACGCCCACGTAACCTTGGAAACAACACGCTTGTCTCCGATTGGCTACCACAGAATGACCTACTTGGTAAAGACATAAATGTATATTAATTTAATCAAGTTAGTTTAATAATTAATTGTTGTTTATCATATACATAACAGCCATAATGCTGAAACAAATCGAAATTAAAACATCATCGAATCGAAAAAAATTAAATCAAGGGTATATTTTTGTCTGATATGAAAATGAAAAGGGGAGATTAAAAAAGATAGATCTTAGAGGAAACATAACAAATACGATAGACACATGCGATTATCACTTCTTTTGGATAGGAATACTATACATATTTCATATTAGGCCTATTCAAAAGATGCTAATGAAAATGGAACCTAAGGATTCATGGCAATCATCAAAAGATCGGTTTCATAATTTCATTGCAGCATATAAATAAGCTACTGATTTATGCAAATGTTGATACATTTAACTTCGAAACCTCAGGTCACCCCAAGACGAAGTTAATGATCTACCACGGTGGAGCTAACGGTATCAATGAGATAGTCACCCACGGAGTACCGGTCCTAGTAATGCCTTTAGCTGGTGATCAGATGGGTAATGCTGTCCGTATGCAAGCCAAAGGGATGGGCCTCGTGGTCGACAAGAATACCCTCACAGAGGAGAGCTTAAGAGAGGCCCTTAATGAGATGCTGAATAACCCCAAGTAAGTGTTTTCCCGGGTTAAATTTGACCAAGGTGTAGCGGAACCTTTAAAGTAGTCAACTCTCATAATATTTATTTGCTTTCCATTTCAACAAGATCAGTAAAACCTTTCAAGATATCGCTTGAAAGCCAATTTTAATAATCTATGGTGTCTCCATAGAAACCAAGTTCGTATTACGTAATACGTTATTGTATTGACAAGGGTGTGACATTACCTAACTAAAAGGTTGACTTTCGAAAATATTTGCGAACGTGTCATTAAATAAAGGATTGTAATTAAACAAAAAATACTTCACTTCATAATGGAGGGATTGGTTATATAGAACTGTCAACAGTTACTCTGACACCCCTCCTTCCCTTCCCCTCCCTTCCCCAAAGCATTTCAAGGCTCAGAAATATTTTCTCTTCCCGCTGAATCACTACTAGCTCAAATTTAATGTATTCTCACAACCCTGCCGATGATACGCCACTGTACGTATCGGGAAACATAAGTGTAATTTACAGTATATAAATACATGTACAATGTCCAGTGTTCGCCCCGTGTCTCTATCGTCTTCTCCTCACATCTTTCCTCTTCTCATCCTATCTTTTCTTCCATCATTATTATACACAGGTATACAGCTAATGCGAAGAAGGCTGCCGCGATAATGAAAGATGAAATAGTTCCCGTCCGGGAGAAAGTTGTCTACTACATCGAACACATCTTGAAATTCGGCGGTGATCATCTTCGATCTCGGGCTCTGGAACTCAACTTCATCCAGCGAGAATCGCTCGACGTCATGGCGTTCCTGGGGGCTGTCGTCCTCGCATTCATCTTCATTATACGATGGATCGTTTGTAAATGTTGTGGGCTATGTTGCAGAAAGCAACAAAAAGCCGGCAAATCTAAATCAGATTAATTTAAGAATTTTCACCGGTTCGTGACATATATTACGGTAGGAAGGTAATTTACTGATAGATTTTTTTAATTTTTGATCTTCACTCATTTTGGCAAACAATAAACTCAAATATGCAATAGAATACCATAAACAGTCCAGTGTTTCGCGATTTTTTCTTCTCGAAATCATTGACTCCTTAATTACTTATGTGTATAAGATATTATTTGACTCTATCTACGTGAATTATACTGTAGACATGTGGGGTAAAACTTGCTCATACAAGAGGGTAATTATGTGACTGACCCACTTTGACCCAAATTCGACAAAACAAAATTGCCAAATAACTATAATCTTTGACGAAAATTTGTCGCACACATTAATAATTACCCTCATACAGGACAATGGTTTACCTAACATTAAACAAGTGATGTTTGCCTTGACGGGTTTCATCATTAAAGAGAGAGAGATAAAGAGAGAGGGGAATGGGGAGAGAGAGTGAGAAATGTAGAGAGAGAGAAAGAGAGAGGCAGAGAGATAAACAAGGAGAGAGGCAGAAAGAGAGAGAAAGGGGGGAGGCAGAAAGACAGGCAGAGAGAGAGGGGGTGGCAAGCGATGACAATGATGCAACTTTCAGCGAATAAAATATCATAAAACTTGGAAATATGTACCCCTGTAAAGAGAATGTGGATTTGATGATGATGATGATGATTCGTAGCATTTGTATGGCGCCATAATATATCTGTTTCAAAGAACATTCAAAGGCGCGATTTGAGTGCATGCATATGGGCATGTAGGCGAGAGAGAATTATAAAGTATCATTGATGTTCATTGATTTCACTTACATAGTAGGGAAATAATTAACACGATCGCAATGACTTTCGGGAAATCAATCCTGAATTTCATTTTAAAAAACACATTTCATTAGCCTTGTTCATCTCCTACTGAAATCCGCAAACATTACAGTGACGGGTTACGTAATCCGAGCATGGTCTGTCCATTCCAACTCAATTCAATAAGGGTTTATTCATATGACGTTCTGGCAGCCGAAGCTGAATTGCAGGTCATTTATACAAGGTAAAAACATCATGATATTTAAAATACAGCATTATACATGTTAACATAAAATAAAATTAATGACATATAATAGGATAAATATACTAGATACATTTATACACATAATAGACTTACTTTTTTGAATAATAATCGTTTAAGATACGAACAAAATAGGGAATACAGCTATTATTAAGGCGATTGGTTTTACAAATAAATTGAGAATATTTATGTACATTTCGTAAATTAAATTTCAACTCCCTGGCCTGTCTAAGATATACAATTGAACTGGGTATTGAAATATATAGCCCTCGAGTCGTCTTCGTGATTGTGTTTAATTTCCATATTCAGTGGTAGCAAAGAATTAAGTGTAGAGGTGTGTAGTGGTCCAGTGGATATATAAGTATCCTGACTAGGTACGGGGTTCGAATCCTTGTCGCAGCACTAATTAACATTTGCCGCACTCCGCCTAGGATATTGGGTGATTGGGGGCACAGTGGCTCAGTGGTTAGAGCGTGCGCCTCATGAACGGGAGGTCGTGGGTTCGAACCCCGGCCGAGTCATACCAAAGACTTATAACAATGGGACCTTCTGCCTTCTAGCTAGGCGCTCAGCATATTAGATTGGAGAAGGGTAGTAATAACATATTATGTTATGTTATGCAGGGCCCGCTGGAAGAGCAGTTTCATAACTGAAGTGGCTACCCTGGGTAAAAAAAAAAGTTATTATTATTATTATATTGTATTTATTAAACTTCATTGATGTACATCAATATTCTGTTTGGAAACATATATATCATACAATTTACAATGTAATGTAACACATGAACATTCTATTGGTAAACCTATGTACCGTATTTACAATGCAGTGTTTATAGCAAAACAGAAGAAAAGTTATATCCAGCAGAAACACTCTCTTTTTCTTTTTGTAATAACATGACATAATGCATATAGGAATATAAAGTACCATAACACATCCGAAGATTTAGATATATAAAACATAATACAGCACTTTTCTAAATAAATTATAACTCATGCCATACAAAATAGGTAAATGAGGTACATGGAATGCCTAAAATAAATGACGTAATAGTACTTATACATTATACCTGACAAGGATTAATCCTTAAAAATACTTGAGCGCTGTAATGACAGCCATGCTAAAGCTAATGATAAGGAGCGCCGGAGTGGCAATATGCCAGCGCTATATACAGGGCTTCACTGTTACAACACAATGATAATTACAGAGGGAAGGCCGCTAACAATAACACATAGACTTAGGGATAAGCAAATAATCAAAGATTTCATTTGTACATGTCATGAACGACCTTCCACGTGGCAGCAAGTACGTGTCGGTCCAGTGAGTCAGCGAGTTTTGTAGCAGTTAGCTTATGTAATAGTATTGACGATTACATGGGATTTCATCACTGTTCTCTGATTTATTAAAAAGAAGAAATGAATTAGACCTGCTGACGCAATACTGGGTTTTTTCTTACACGTTTATGTGAAAATGTTATACAAATTAATAATAATTATAACTCTTAGGCCCATGGAAACTAGAGAATTTAAGGTTATTGTGTGGGAAGATAATTAAGTTAAAGGTAATACAAAGTTCTGGGAAATTTTGAAAATTGGGTGGTTAGTGTTTCTTTACAATTTTGATATATTTGAATGACCCTAGGGATGAATTATAAGCACTAGAAAATTTGGCCCCTAAAACACTTCTGCTTTCAAGAAAAATTGGATATCAGAATTTACCGGTGCTCCTGGTAAATTTTGATAAATTTCAAATAGCGCTTACGGCCATACAGTGGTAGCTGCGATCATGAAAATCTCAGAATATGAAGTTGTGATATGTAATTTCCAAACGGGAATAGCCAATCGGTCGATGTTAGCCTCCATCCTTTAGTCTTCCCAAATTTAACAAAACTCAAACAATTAACTCTCAGTTATAGCCATCTCCTCATCGGACAAAATTCAACCAGACTTTTTCGAAGGCATGAAGGCATAGGTACTGATAATCAACGAAAACCAAGTAACACAAATAAATCCCCAAAATCAGATTTGGACGGTGGACTTTTTGTCTTTGAGCTGACGGCTTTTTCGGAACTTGACAATGTTCAAACCATCGATTTTCCAGAATTCTGGAATTGAACACCCCAATATTAAGATCACTTTTCCTAAACTCTCTTGATCAACTCAAAATCGGGATTATTATCGCACCAGCCTCATTTCAACATGTACAATCCCTTGTTAATTTAGACATAAAAAACTCTCGGCTTAAAATACATAACATATGGAATGAGGATATAAATGTGTCACTTTTCGATGGACTATTGGATCTTAATCATTTGGATTTGCGTACTAACCCTTTCCTGATTTTTTTTTTTTACCGCCAGCGATATTCCAGGAACTCTCTGTTTTACAAGAGCTACATCTAGAATACCGCGCTATTACAAATCTACATCGTCTTGTCTTTTCGGGTTTGGAATCGCTTCAGAAGTTGAGTTTGGAGGGAAACAACATCCAGCATATTCATGATGATGTGTTGTCGGGGTTAGGTCAAATAAATAGTATAAACTTTAAGAGAAACCAGATCGAATACTTGGAGGAGTTAATGTTTTCAAATAACTGGAAAGTCAAAAATCTTTCCTTGGCCAACAACAAATTAACACACCTTAATCAAAGGACTTTCAAGCCGATCTTTTCCTCCATTTCTTTAATTTATATATCAATGAACCCAATTGATTGTATATTAACTGTGATCTAAAGTGGCTGATTGATTGAATACATAAACCTATACACCTGATATGCTCCTCATCGTATTTGGGTTACCCCCCACCCTTAGCAAAAAGCTAGATCCGCCCCTGTGTCTTGGAAGAAAATGGTAAAGACTAAAAGTAAAGAAAGAATGTAAATAAGGTTGCTCCGAAAAATGAGGACATTATGTGCAAAACGAGAAGAAATGGAGAGAATGTCATGACGGGGATGAAAGTCAATAACAACTATGTAATAAGTAAATTTATAAAGTGGGAAAATGCCGACTTAAATAAATGATAATGATAAAATACCAAGGAATTTAGGGGTTTCATGGGTATCAATTCAATGGAATTTTTTATTAAAATAAGGGCCCCTGTCAGCACTAAAAGAGCCACCGTAAGAAGGCTCACGGGGGTTCTTTTTTTTTGGAAGAGCCCCCGTGGACAAAAAAATAATTTGAGCCCTGATTGGAATGCACTTCGAATGCCAACTGATCAAAACTTTCAAAAACTCATAACTTTGTTAGTTTTTGTCCGATTTTGTTCCAATTTTCACAAGTCTGCTTACCGACTTTCCTGCTTTCTTTTAAAGTGCATTGCTATGAAGGTTAGATTTTTATTTAAGGAAAATACAATAAGGATGCACTTTTGCGCTTAAAATTACTTTAATGACGACACAAATTTCAGGTCGACCAACACCGTGAGATCGAATTTGCTTTCTCTTTGTAAAGTGTCTGAATGTGGGATTTCACCGTTCAACTGAAGTAACGCCCATGTGAGCAATGCAGACGTTACTTGCTATTGAAGGAAAAAATAAATAAAATAAAAATGTAATAACTCCAATTGTGTGGCTTGTAATCTGGACTTCAGCCCCAGGAGAGCTTTCGTGCACGAGTTGAAAAAAAATCTCTTCATCGTCATGCATGAACACTTAGTGGACAGACATCAATGACGGATCCAGGGCCGGGGTGCTTTCAAATGATATATTTATCACAGCAAACCATGACACGCTTCACTGAGCACCATTATATTGAAAATGGCATGTAAAAAATCCATTTGAGCCAGATTTTGGAGAGGAAAAAATAAAAACCTTCTGATTACATGCAAGCATGACTTGAATAAAACGAAAACTTTCAAACCCAATGAGAAGGTATTTTTCTTACGTGTCTATCACATGATAATGAGGGCATTAATCGTTATGAATAGAGGTATCTGCATTTTTCAGAAAAGAACCTTTTTCAGAAGAGCAAGGCATACAGTCAGGTGAAATTTCAAGTATCAAAGTATTAAAGGAGGCCCGTTTATTTTGATAAAGAGGAAAGGTATAGTCCAATAGGCACATGTAGGTACAGCATGAACTATCGGAATATGACTGATCTTCTCTCAGTTGAGTACTCTTTTCAGTAACAAGAGGGACAGATGAGTTCTTGTTTCAGACCACCAATGCCTTAAAAGTGCATAATTTAATATTGCTCTTATTTTTTGATGTCATTTCTAGTGCCCTTTTAGGACGTAAAAATGATTTAAAGTTAATTTTGGGACGCACTATATATATTTATATACATGTATATTTATATATACATGCATATACAAATGCAATTTAAAATGATAATGATTGTGATTGAACTGACGCCATTTGAGAACAGTCTATAATCGTGAGCGCCAGGAAGGTCAAATCTTACTGACATGAGCGCTATTCAAGAACCCGTTATTGTTATTATCATTATTATTATTTAATAATCCAATCACACCGGAATAATGTTTACAATGCTTTTCATAAATTTATCTTTTTTTAACCGTAACTTCCATGAAATTATGTAAATAATTATGTACGCTGTAGGAGAACTGTTACGAAAACTGTCTCAGTGCTCTCGTTAGTACATGTTCACACACAGTCTCTCTCAAAGTTTGCTTTCTAATGTTGTATATGGCTCTATTATCCCTAAAACATCAACCACACAAAACCATGGGTGATTATAACTAGTAAAAGAAAAAATGAGTGGATGGATTTTTAGATACATTCATTAACTTTTATTTTAGGAAGAAAGGCAGCACAATATTTGAAGTAACGGTTATTCATGCTCTTTGGCCCTTGCCTTAAATTAGACATTCAAAGAAAATCACAAATATAACCAATAATTTATCACTAGAAACCAGGAAGCTTACAAATGACAATCGTACAACTTTTTCGTTCAAATACGTATAGGACAATACAAAGTTAACACAAATATATATATACAAAAAGATTCTTTTAAGATACTGATTAATTTAGCAATGTTATAATTATTTCTCATCAGACACACATCATGCGTTATTATTTTATATTAAACTCAAAGAATTTTAGAAAAGTATATGTATAAATTATTATTCACAAGAAAATAATTTTTAAATGCTTCTCTTTAAACATATACAATTTGTTTTCACAGCATATCTTGACTTCCATGATCTATTTGAATATGTGCTTTTAATTACGTTGTATAGCATTGTGATTTGGATATGAATGAGAATGTACACCTGGTATAAGAAGAGTCCTACCCCATCATGAGTATGTTAGCACTAGACTGATAATGTAGAAAGATACAGATACCTGTTTAAGTCATTAATACATGCAATGTCGACACTTTAAGAAAAACGTAGAAATAATCTTATAAACGCTGAAATAACAATTCTGAGTAAGTGCTTTTACCCTTGCTAGTTTAGAACGATCTATGTACAGTTCTGAAAAATACAATGATATGTCAAAAAAACTGATTGATGATCAATTGTTTCACAATGTATACAACTTTGATGTTTAAGTAGGTATATTGCTCATTGCTCATCGGACATATATTGCTTATCGAACATGTTGGAACAAAAAGAAAATGAGACCATGAAAATTATGAAGTATAAGACCATAACCCGTTTTGAAAATAAATGGTTAGTTAGAAAAAATACAAGGATTACAAGAACTTGTATGACCGTCTACAAATATAAACGATGGAAAGGAAGATACCGAAACAAAATAAACCATGTTCAGTGTAAAGGCGAAATTCATGTTATAGGTTTAATAAAAACGGACTTATTTCATGTTACAATTCTGTTAGAAAAAACAAAATTACGATAATTTACAAATAAGGCACTGTGTTCAAAGAAATTATTCTTTGTTTTCAACGTCGCTAGGTTGGCCCCTCTTTGGAATTGAGAATCTACAAGCATTGACACGTGATACGAATACGAATAGTATTGGTTCGTTGGTTTGTCTGTTTGTTTTGTTTTACCTGACTGCTAAGAAATTATGCGTGTGCTTGTAAGTAAGCAATTAGGAAACCAACGGCTTTAAGTCATCTTGGAAGGACTTGGTAATGACAATTAATGCCTTACAAAAAGGCATAAGTTAAAAGATCACTGCTCTATCGCTGAGCCATCATGCTTCCGTATATTGATGTTAGTATTGATACAAAATGATCCCAACCATTGTTGCTAATACATTGAGAAGAAGAAAGAGAATTCAAATACATAATGTAGATACTTGAGAAAAACCCCATAGAAACAGGTTTCATGATAACAATTATCATTGGGTGCTTTTTTTACCCAGAGAAGCCACATCGGAATAAATACTCCTATACCTGCGGGTCCTGCATTTATTTTGTAAAGAATGGCAAATGTGGATTAATAACCGGCCAAAATACGTTAGTGATGGCTGGGATTCGAACACTCAACCCTTAAATTGAGAGTCAAGTTAATGAACCGCTCTACCACGACACCTCAACGCTTAAGACACCCTTAAACAAACAAAAAACAAAAACAATCTGAAAAAAACATTCTCACAATATCACAATTAAGATCAATTTCTGCTATTTTTACAATGCGTTTTGTATAACGCTAGATACATAGAAATTATATTTAGTAATACGGTAATTCGTTTCCTTATCATACTTATCAATTTAAACCTTGATTTTCAAAGGCAGAATGAGTCAGTAAAAAATGAAAATCCGAATTCAAGCCCCATTATCATAAAAAACAAGCAAAGTCGCTGGAATATATGATAAGGTTACCGTTGTTATTAATGTCTTGTTTTATTGATAAGGTACTGATCGAAATGCGATCATGGATGACAGAGCACTGGCCAGATTTAAAAAGCATTTCAAAATTGATTTTGCCCAAGTTTGTGATAATTTTCACGCATTACCTTGATAATTGTTATGTGAGTTCATTCAATTGAAATGAAGATCATTCAAAAAAATACTGGGTTGAGCATCGATTTCATTCAAAACTGGGGACGTGCTATTGTTTAACTGTCCATGTAGGTTTATTGATCAATGTGTCAAAATCGCGTAAAGATGATAGGCTGCAACTTGTGTATGACCGACTAAATCTATAATTATGTTGTGAGTGCATCAATATTTAATACGATAGCAACTACTTAAGAAAAATATTAACCTAAGATATTTTAAATAACCAAGTGCATCACCTTGTGAAAAGTACGAGCATGGCAATGACGTATTAAGTAAGCTGAACATGATTTCAATGGGACATACAATAGGATATTGAAATTGCATTTGAGTTGAATTTTCTGAAATAGTTGCGGTCGTGTTATTTATAGGATTGAATCTAGGTTTCCTTGTTGTGACTCACGCTGTACATATGTACATTCATTTGTTAGAAATTAACGTATGGAAATCGATAGCATCTCTGATCAGATATGTATAAACAAAATGACATCATGAAATTGTAAATTACGGACACGGAATAAACTCATCACCTTTTTTTCATAAAACTTGTTCTGCATATATATAAACCAATAGAAACTAACGAGAATAATAATATTTCAAACTAAAGGCATCGTTTAACAATGTTAAATCTGAGATGCATGGTCCTACTTGTTACCAGTGTCTGTGATATGGTGTAATATTGAAGCCGGAACAAGAAAATGCGCTTCAAAATGGTCATGAAGTGCCTCAAAACAGTAAAAAATCTTTGAGTGACCGGTTTTACCATACTCATTTCCCTAATTGACTGTACTCTTCTAAAAACCGTAAGAAAAATGATTTTTTAAATTTCGATTTCCAATCATAAATATCTTGATAATCAGACAGGCGATCGGCTTGTAACACTAATGGGATTCCCGACTGACCTAAAAGTTTATAATTATGATTGCAGCATGAGCTGAATCCAGGATTGCGTTTAGAATCTGAGGCAAAGATACCCAATCCATTTAAAGCTTAATAATAACGTGACTGTAGCTAACATCTTCTTTCTACAACATTTTAGAATAGTCTATGTAAAATTCCGTCACAAGATAAGACATTAACAATAATATGTTAATAAGGCACTGCATTGAACATTTGCTTTCACAATCAAATACATTTTGGTTTTCAAATATGTCTACATGTAAACGTTGCTAGGTAGGCCCTATATAACTCTTGTAAATCTACCGCCATGCTAGACGTGTTTATACAATGTAGATAATCAAAATACAAGAAAACTCAGGACACTCCTTTTAAACGTAAGTATAAATTCTGATTAAATAATATCAACCTTCTCTCAAATAAGTAGTCTATGTACAATTCAGTCACAAGAAAATCACATTCAAAATATTTTGGAAACGATACTAAAGTTATGAAAATAATCCTTTGTTTTCACACCATAATACACTTTAACTTTCATACATATATATATACTCTAAACACAAATAGTATGTGCAGGTTAGGAAGGTGTAAAAGTGAATCAAATTCCTATCTAGAATTCGTATTCACCTAACTTTTGTAAGATACATGTACATAACAATGGCAATCAATAATTAATATGAGATAATGTATGATTACTAGACAAAACAAGATCGCAACTACTTTTGAAAAATCAACTTCTTTGTTTGTAAAAAAATAAAAATCTGCATTCAATATAACGTAATGAAGAACAAATAAATATTACATGAAAAAATATATATCCGGATACATGAAAAAATTACTCGTGAACACACACAAAAAACTCACATAATTATGTGAAATTATAATTTTACATTTAATAGTATCTGTGAACGCAGGAAACAGCCAACTTCAGACTATTGCAATAGCCTCGTCCATCACCTCTAGAAATACGCGAACATTAACATGACGTATTACGTAATCCGAACATGATTCGTGTAGGATATGCATTAGTCTTCTGAAATTGCCATTTAGTTATATTTAATAAAGTAGTTGCGATCGTTTTTATTGTAGTGTTTTTGGTCGTATGCGTATCTCCTCCCTCGCAGAACATAATCTTCTCTTAAATATATGCCCAGTATATGCGTTCATGAGTGTTTGTGCGTGTGTGTTGACCACATTTTCCTCCACATGGCTTACTGTTTATTGATCGTAATTGAAGTGAACAATTAAACCCCCCAAGTCAGCTCTTCTCAGAACTTGATGTAAGTCAGCCACACTGCGGGTTGATCTATCCTTCCATATCGCCATGCATTCCCTTGTTGCCATCTCATAGTCGTTGAGATACTTTACCACAATGTTCCTGGCCTGGTTGTGCTCGATTCCTAGCTTTTCGCTAAACGTGTTGTAGGCGCTGGTTGGAATCCGTCTTGCCAACTTATTTAGCATTGCATCGCTCACTTTCCTGGTTAGATATAAAGTATATATATATGGATAAAGAAATTACTTTCAGTTTAAATGCAGGCATTTTTATTATTATGTAACTTTGTTGATGCAATTGTATGATTTATTATTTCGTTTTGCCACACTAGGCACCTCAGTTTTCTTTTTTAATGCCACGATTGCAAAGAATTTTAAAAAATCAACGTAGGGGCAATACTTAATACATTAATTCTATAGGAATTGTTATGTACTCTTTAATTAAAATTGTTACTTAAAGCTTTAAAGAAAAATTGCACCAACAGATTGAAGGATTTTACGTGTTATAACGACGCACGCACATGCGCAAGTCCAATTTGTGAGCGCATTTCCCTCAGTTTTGATCATGAGTTGATTTCTAAGAACAATATAGATAATGCTCCCTAAGTTGTTGGCCTATCGCATCAATGATATTTTAATCAAGAATGATCATAAAACACATTGGCAATTAAGAAAAAAAATCTAACCTTGCTGTAGAAGGAGAAACTTCACCGACTGTTGCTGATGCACCTTCAGGAGTAATGCATATGTCGACTACTGTGGATGCCAACGGTCTCGGAAGTGTGGAATTTGTGTTTGCTAGTGATGCCTCGGTTATTCCTGATTTTAAGAGGGGGAAAATGATCGAGTCGAAATGATTTATATTGTGTAGTTTTTACAATTTCTTCGTATGTTCCTTTGTCACCTTCTCTGCATTTACAATGAAATAAGGTAACTTACTAAATCCTATCTCTATCAGAGTATGACCAAATTAATTGAAAATGATTGCAATCTAAGAAAAATTGAAAGGATAATAGTTTGTTTGTTCTCTAATTTGTAATTAGTGCTATTTGAGGAGATGAATAATTTAGAAAGTTGTAATAGGGAAATGCTTAGTTGTTTCCTACAGCAGACAAATTTTTCGGACTCTCTTGCCTCCCCCTATGATGTAGATAAGGTGGAAAAGGTTTTTGGCAAATACTCCCATGCCTTTAGCATATCTGATCATGATATAGGGCGAAGTAGTATCATCAAACACACTATCCCCCTCAATGATGTTTCTGATTGCAAGTCAGTTAATTTCTTCAACAAAAAAAAGTTGAAGCAGTTTCTTTATCTCAAATATGTATAGTTACTTATCTTATGTTTATATTTGTGTTATATGTGTTTCGTTTTTTGTTTCTTTTTGATTAATGTTTTTGTTTAATCTTTGTTTTTGTTTATCTTTGCTTTACATTATGCAATGAATGCTTTTGGAACTATGCTTGTACACGGTCTAAGGGCTTTATTTATGTAGTTCCCTATTTCATTTCTACGTTTGTTCATGAATAATTTTGTATCTTTTGTATCAATGTAATTTTTAATCGAGAATGAAATAAATGAGAATTCAATTCAATTCAATTCAATTCAATGATGCACAGCCATTTCGGGAGAGGTACCGGCGGATTCCTCCCTCAATATACGAAGAAGTGCGTGTACTAATTAGGTATATGCATGAAGCAGGCGTCATTAGGGAATCATTCTCCCAGTATGCAAGCCCTGTCGGTCTTGTTCGCAAGAAAGATGGAACTTTGAGATTTTGCATTGATTTCCGCCAGCTTTATTAGCGCACAATCCGCGATTCATATGCTTTGCCAAGAATAGATGAGACGCTCCAAATGCTCCACGGTGCAAAGTGGTTTAGCTCCTTAGACCTTAATCTGGCTACTGGCAGTTTGAAGTTGATGAGAAAAACAAGCACAAGACTGCATTTGCACTTCCCCTTCCGCTTGGATTGTAGGAGTGCAATCGCATGCCTTCCGGACTTTGTAATACTCCCTAATACTAATTGAATCACACTTGTTGTGTCGTTTATTTAGATAATATATTGTGTATGGTAAAACCGTCGGTGAACATCTTGTGAGGCTCGAAGCTGAAATTGCTCGCTCGGCGAAACATGGCTTTAAGACGTCAAAGTGTAAATTGTTGCAAACAAGAGTTAAATATTAGGGCCACATCATTTCAGAAAGAGGAATTGAAACTGACCCAGACAAAAAGGAATCTCTAAGAAGTTGGGCTACCCCGGCCTACTTCGAGAGGCTCGTTCTTTTCTTGGATTTGCTAACTATTACAGGAAATTCATCCCTGGATTTTCTTAGATAGCCACACCTCTGTATGATCTCATGGGTTGACCCCGTAAGAAGAAAGGTAACCGTAAGAACCCCCCACATATGCATTAATAGTTGAGGAGTATGAAGGAAATCGAGTATAACATAACCCACCCAGCAAACACAGAACGTTTTCAGAACGTTTTCAAAACGTTTTTTTTAGGTCCTGTACGTCTTCGTCCTAAATGAACGTTTTAAAAACGTTTATATAACATTAAAGTTTGGACTTCTCATTTACGTCAAAGTTTAGGTTTTTGAGAACGTTTAAAAAACGTTTTTTGGACGTTACAAAATTAAACGTTTGGTATAGGACGTTTACAGAACGTTTGATATAGGACGTTTACAGAACGTTTGATATAGGACGTTTACAAAACGTTTGTGGACGTTACAAAATAAACGTTTTGTACATAACGTTCACAGAACGTTTTATATACGTCCAATTCAATAAATCAACTAAGATTTTTTTTAAAACAAATACCAGAATTAAGCATCATATTTTGTCTACGTCCAACTACTAAGGATAAATAAAAACAAATGAAAACAGATCACTAAAATACTGTAGGCGATTTCTTGAATTGAAATGAAAACGAGATTTGTTTGTTTTATCATATAAATGCATACACAATTCATAAACAAAAATACACAAGCAAAACATATTTTTATACATTTTACATACTCAATTTTATTACCGGTAATTTCAAATCATTTATCTTACATCTTTACACAACAACGAACGAGGCCGCCGCCGCCGAGGATTGATCGATGACGTCAGCGCTAGCCGTGCCCGGCTGCGTTATTGCCCGGCTAGCTAGCTAGCCGGCCATGTGCGTGAAAATTACATTGAGAATTTTCCCATTGAATACCGTGTGTGCCTTTGCAAGAGCTATCAAGAAATCCTGAACTATCTACCTAATTTGTGAGACTGCAACACCAATGTAAGAGATATTTTACCATTTTGATATCTGTTAGGTGTTTAAATGTTGTTTGAGTGAATTCGAGACGTGTAAAATGTGGGAAAACATTTAAATGAGTATCGGCTTGTGTCGTGACATGTCTGCATGTAACTCCGGGAAGCTCCAACACCGGCGCGCAGCGGCGCGCCGGTGTTGGAGCTTCCCGGAGTTAGTCTGCATGCTGCATTTCATCATTAGCGATAATAACGTGCATGAAAATTTACTTTTAACCAACCTGTGAGTGTGAATGCAATGTGATACATGCCAAACAAAAAGGCGTATGTTAACCAGACGCGTTACTGTTATTGTTGATTGTTGTATGATTGAATCCAGAATGATGTGAATTAACCCAACTTTCACCTAACAGTAACACATTAATACATGTCATGTAGCAGAAAGAGTTACTTAAAATCACTGAAAGAACTTGAATTTATTTCTGATATGGTAAAGGTCTACATGTACATTGTAACTGTAAGTTAGTAGATCTATGACCGAGTGACTTAAAGTCTTCAGTGAAGATGGCCATGTGTTTCGGACTCCCCACACGTATCCGCACCGCTGGTATTAGATTGCGCGTGGCCATTTTGCCCACTAAATTTCACATTTCCAAACGTGAATACAGCCACACATTTGCACGGGAGTCAAAATCAGGGGGGGGGGGGGGGGGGTCTGCCTATCATTTGATAGGCAGACCCCCTTTTTTGTTTGTTCATTTGAAAGGGGGCTGGGGCGCAAGCTGGGGCGTGTTTAATAGAATTATCAAATAAAAAAATAATTAAATAAATACAAAAATTAATAAAAAGGGAGAGGGGGGCTTGCCCCACGACCCCCCCCCCCCCCTGCAGGGTCCGCTTATGTCCGTGTTATATAGAATTATCAAATTAAAAAAAATAATAAAATAAATAATAATAGGGGGAGGGGGCTTGCGCCCCAGCCCCTATCAAATGAACAAAAAAAGGGGGGGTGGTCTGCCTATGTCCGTGTTGAATTGAAATTGAACAAGAAAACAAAATAAGAAAAACAAAATAAAGACTTTAGAAAAAATGTTTAAGTGGATTTTTTTTTTTTTTTTACCCTTTCATCCAATTTTGATGAAATTTTTAGTGTTCTTGTTAAATTTTACTCTACTTTACATAACATCCCAATTTCAGCCTGGAGTACCACTTTAAGTGCTAACTTAACCCTAATAGCACCTGGGGGGGGCCATAATGCCCCCCCCCCTCGAGATTGTTCGCGACCATTCCGCCGCGCAATTTTTTTTGACCGCGCTGCTCGCTGACTTTTTACTTTCAAGTCTTGCGCATCTTTTGACACCATTTTCGCGAAAATCAGGAATACCGTTATGATGCTGCACGGCCTTTTATACACGCTCGTCCAAACGAAAATGGCTCAAAAACGTGATTTTGTGTATTGAGTTTTCTCACCTTATTCATAAAGATATGATTATTTTCACTTTCTTTGGCTGAAATTAATTTATTATAGCACAATTATGCTTCAAAATAGTTCTATGATAAATTTTACGAAAAAAACACAACAAAAACAAAGGTGGTAGCAAGGTCTGAAATACCCCGGTGCTATTAGGGTTAAGAGAGTTTTCTGAATACCACCCCTGCTGATATACACAACGAATCACCAGCATAAAGAATTTTGTTAGCATTTTTGGCCTGGACATTGTCAATCTCTAGGTGTGCATCAACATACGCTACTTGTATGAGTACAGTAGACCACTGCCTTTGTTGTCGAGTGCTGCGCTGCAATTGAATTTATATGCTAGAAGGATGCTAGATGATGTTTTAACCCTAATAGCACCTGGGGGAGGGAGGGGGGGGGGGGCATAATGTACCAATTCATCAAAATTGAAAATTAACATGTTGAACTCAAAATGAATTCATAAAGCTTGAACATTTTTCAAAAATTCTTTTCTTGCTTGATATTTTTCTAATGTCTGTGATGTTTTTCCAGATATGGAGTGTGACCCTGAGCCACTTCGCAGAAGCCCGAGAAAGGCAGATAAGTCGAAGACTAAGGAACTTCCTCTCCCCAAATTGTCAACAACATCCATGATGGCCAGATTTGTCCCCTTAAGCCCGACGGGCCCAATCCAGAGGGGATCATCTCCATCTACAACTACATTCCCCTCTCCTTCGACTTCTCGCCAAAGCCAGCCGCCGACACCAAAAGCTAGAACCTTGGACAGTAAGTATTTACGTAGAGAATTTCACAAACAAAATATCTCTTCTCAAGAACTTAATAGTATGTTTCATAGGAGGTCAATTGATTAGATTTTGGAGTACAGCATATTTAAACTACAAACAAAATTTACTATTTTTTACCAAGATGCTACACTGATATAAGAGAGAGAGGTTGTCAATATAAATACAACATCAAAAGTAAGTTCCCCCCTAAAGAGCCCCATCAAATCTTCCAGTGGAAAAATCAAGAAAAAAAAACGTAATTTTTTGTTCATGTTGTGATCATTCAGCCGTTAAGTCACGGATGTCACTAATTTTCGAGAATCTGCTTCCTAACAACCCTAGCTATATCCAATGCTTGGTTTCAACTTGAATAATTTGTTATACTCGAAGATTTTATGGGGTTCTTTAGGGGGAAACTTTCTTTTGATGTGTTTAATTTTGATTTATTTTTATCAAAAAAGCAGGGGTATATTTTTCTGCAAAATTGCTTTCAGATTCGTTCTGTATGTGTTGCATTGTCTGATGCTTTGTACAAGTATTGTCATTGCAGCTTGGTGATGTATTCCTGAAATGCGATAGTTGAAAAGCTGTCGTACATATCAGTCACACTAAAATTACATACTCTTCTTAGCTACCAAAATGACCTAATTTGTTAATGTATTATTTTTTACTCCTTTTGTTTTCCTAGACAATTTTCAACAGCAGGTACTTCAAAAACTTCAGAAGCTGGAAGATGTCCAGGCCCAGATAGTGGAGACGCTGGCAAACCTGGTTGCCAAATCATCAGTGAGTTTACGGGCAGGTCCTGCCGACCTGCAGGAGCCCTTTGCGGAACCGCTCAAGACAGGGAGTGAATTCGACTTGCTCGAAATGAGACTCGTAGAGTCTGATTTTAAGAAGAGAATGGTAAGTTTAAAAATACTTGCATACTAATTTGGCATTATTTGATCATCCATTCAAATGACTTTGTTTTTCCTTTTTGTACAGGTTTAATTATCTAAACCTGAAATATCCTGAGTTTCTGATTTATACATGCCTTGATTACTTTATAGCCATGTTTAAAAAAAAAAGTGAAAGCCTGTGAGTTTTGCAAATGATAAATTAATATTTACCGCATCAGGGTGAAGGTTTTAGCGGAGAAACATTCATAATAATGTCTGGAAATGAGACGGTTGGCTCCTATTTATGTGAGAATCTACGGCATTGTAATTGATAATGGTTCTTTTAATTTCAGATCAACTACCTGAGTCTAGTCGGCGGGGGCAATATTGCCCAAACAAGTCGGCGTATCATGAAAAAGCTGGGGTCAAATAATCTTTGGTCAGATTTCAACGTGAATGGGAGGAAGGGGAAGCGTGGTCTGAAGTCAACAAGATTTGTTCCCGTCATTGTCAGTAAGTAATCAATTAGTATATGATTAGCCAATTTCAATTTTATTTTATATGTTTCTGGATTCACCCGATGAGTTACAATGATTGGTGATCAAATGGACATTGATGGTCTCTAGCAACCTTGCTGCCTTTGAAGTCGCATAATAGCATTGTTTTCTGCTTGTAAGGTAGCTGTTGAATTTGGCCTCTAAGGAGTAGTTATGTTTTATGCCCATCTGAACAAGGAATTACTTATGTGAGAGTGTGCAGATGTGTATCCATGTATTTCTTCATACAAAAATGCCCATTTTTGCAAAACAAAAAAAAGGGGTGGGCCATAACATGGGAACCGACATACCATTTTCCCCTAATACATTTGAGAGGAGTGTAATTTTAATATAATGATCCATGGCGTCTGCACTTACGTCTTTCAGGAGCCTGCATGAAGACCGACCAGGGCGCCAAAGAGATGGAGATTGAAGAAGTCGTAGGGGACTTTCTCAAGCGAACCCCATTTCTTCCAGGAGGAAAGAAATGGAAGGTAAATTCCTTTTACTTTTGTTTGTGTTTTTATTTTTTATTTTTTATTTTTTTCTCTTTATATTATGTGGATTTCTATCAAAATACAAAAATATGTTGCAAGAGAATATCAGATCAATTTACTATTTCAAAGGGCATTCAGCCTTTTTTGACCAATTTTTGTTTGGACATTAAAAAAATGTGTATTTCAAAGTTATCTTTTGATTGAATGAGTGAAAATTCTGGTGTTACGTGTATGTTCCCTTTTAAAGGGATAGACCCAATATCTGTAAAACAATATTGTACATAAAGCACATCATTAGTCCAGTTTTGCCCTTGTTGATAGGGGTGGCCGGATTCACCTCACTGCCACCCTAGCTTATCCAGACGTCAGTTTTTAGGCATTGGTCTCGAGAATATTTTGTGGACAGGCAATAATATTTACTTATGTGCAGCCTCTTCAGATATAATTTTGGTTCATAATTTACATTATGCCAGTTTGTCACCAAATGAGCTTGTATAGGCGCTGTTTTTAGGGAGGGGGAACATCATGCCCCCTAGTTTTTTATGGTTTAGTTGAAATGAACATTTAATTTATAAATAAAGGTTGTTTGCTCTGATTTGCAGAAACCTGATACCGATGGGGCTAGAGTTCCAGCTGTCGCTGCCGAAGATGTTGCCAAAGATGTTGCTGCTGTTGCAGATGCCACTGAAGACGAGGAGGAGGGTGTCATGGAGAATTAAAAAGGATAAACGCTGATGACATCTGTTCTCGATTCGCTATGTAGTTACATACTGGCTTCTGATAAAACTCATTTATAGAACAAATCTGGACCTAACTACAAAATCTTTGGTGGATCAAAAGGACAATATATTAAATGGTATTTGAGACATATACAGTTCTCATAAAGGTTTTACCGGAGGTCAATCACACCAATTATGCCAAGTTTTCTTTGTCATTTAGTTTGTACATGTTTTCAGTATGAATTAACAACATCTTTCAGGAATCAAAGAGGAAATTACAGGTTCTATAAATCACTCAAGTTACTTTTGTTGAGTGTGCTGTAACCAAAAATGCTACATATGTGCTGCCAAATTCTTAACACTAGATATATTTATAGTCTTGCCTTTTCTCTAAATAGCCCGGTAGATTTGAGTTTTCATACTTGCCAGTTATATGACATATTTTCAACTTGTATCTCATTAATGTAAATAACTATGTGTTGATTATGATGGATTTTGTTTTTCATGGAAGATGAAAGTTCTAATGCTGGCTTCTGATAAAACTCGTTTATAGCACAAATCTGGACCCGACTACAAAATCTGTGTGGGATCAAGAGGACGATATAGTAAATGGTAAAACTATACAGTTCTCGTTAAGGTTTTACCGGAGGTCAATCACACCAATTATGCCAAGTTTTCTTTGTCATTTAGTTGGTACATGTTTTCAGTACAAATTAACAACATATTTCAGGAATCAAAGAGGAAATTACGGGTTCCGTAAATCACTTGAGTTACTTTTGTTGAGTATGCTGTAACCAAAAATGCTATGCGTGTGCTGCCAAATTCATGACACTAGATATATTTATAGTCTTGCCTTTCCTATGTATAGATTGGTAAATTTAAGTTTTCATACTTGCCAGTTATATGACATATCTTCAAATTGTATCTCATTAATGTAAATAATTATGTGTTGATTGTTACAATGTTATATGATGGATTTTGTATTTCATGGAAGATGAAAGTTCTAATGCTGGCTTCTGATAAAACTCGTTTATAGCACAAATCTGGACCTGACTACAACATCTGTGTGGGATCAAGAGGACGATATAGTAAATGGTAATACTATACAGTTCTCGTTAAGGTTTTACCAGAGGTCAATCACACCAATTATGCCCAATTTTTTTTGTCATTTAGTTGGTACATGTTTTCGGTACGAATTAACAACATCTTTTCAGGAATCAAAGAAATTACGGGTTCTATAAATCACTCAAGTTACTTTTGTTGAGTATGCTGTAACCAAAAATGCAATATGTGTGCTGCCAATTTGTTTACACTAGATATATTCATAGACTTGCCTTTTTTATTAATAGATTGGTAATATTGAGTATTCATACTTGCCACTTACTATAATGACATATCGTCATCTTGTACATTTTTTTCTTGTAAATAACCATTGTATCTGTGGTTTCAAATGGACCATCCCAACCAAATTTCTGTTGGCTGTTTATAATCTTATTTAAGTCTATTTTACGCCAATTTTTCAACCGTATTTCTCTAGATTTTCTCCTTGTGATATCACTTGTCTATCACCAGCCTGAAATAGACGTCTATTGGATGTTCGTATACCACATGGTGTTATGAAAACTTTCAGTTGTGAATACTTTATCACCACGGAAACCTACAGAGAACATTGTATCTTTTTATAAGTAACCTTGAAATACATGTACTATTATTACCAAGTCTTTGAACATTTATTTATGTTTGATAATAAAATCCTGAAATCGATCAAATGTGTGACCCAGTATTTATTTCATATACCATTTGTATTTGTTGAACATTCTCAACACTTTTGCAGGACGTTCTTAAATGTTTGTTGCGCATTCTTTCAACGCCCGAGACATTTTCAGACATTCTATAAAGGTTTTCTGAACAATCTCCTAAAACGTTTTATGAACGTTTTAGACGTGTTTTAAAAGGTTTTTTAAACGTTCTTAAAACGTTTGTAGACCATTTGGACGTTTAGAAAACGTTCTATAAACGTTCCAGACGTGTTTTAAAAGGTTTTTTAAACGTTTGTAGAACATTTGGACGTTTAGAAAACGTTTTATAAACGTTCCAGACGTGTTTTAAAAGGTTTTCTAGACGTTCTTAAAACGTTTGTAGAACATTTGGACGTTTAGAAAACGTTTTATAAACGTTCCAGACGTGTTTTAAAAGGTTTTCTAGACGTTCTTAAAACGTTTGTAGTGCATTTTAACGTTTTAAAAACGTTTAAAGAACGTTCCAAACGTTTTTAACAACGTCAACAATATATTTAGAACGTTTTCAAAAGGTTTTTGGACTTTTCGAATGTCTGAAAGGTTTTTAAAGGGTTTTTTTTTGTTCTTTTAACGTTTAAAACACGTTTTTAAAACGTCCAATAAAACGTTTTAAATACGTCGGAAACCTACCACATTTTGACGTCCAAAAAACGTTTTCACAAAACGTCCAAAAACCAACTTGGAACGTTTTTAGAACGTTCAGAAAACGTCCAATTGTTAGTTGGGCACCACGTACGAAAGTAAAGACTCGGGTTCCAGGCAGGCCCCATTCTATGTCAGTGTGTACAGATGTGTCAAGTAGTCTATACACGAGTGACTTTTATTGATATTAAAGACGCATAGCAGTGGGCTCTCGTGGGGAATTCGACACCATTCGGGTGTTTGCCCAATAACAGGTGTTATCAATCACCAGGATAAGCTCTGCATTTTTCCATCAATCACCCAAGATGGAAAAATTATTATCTTACATTTCAGTCACTCAAAGACTCTCCAAGAGACTAGGGGTGTTTCTTTATGACATCATGGGTTTGCTCTGTGGGATATTTGTTTCAATACGGAGCAGTATAGTTTTTGGTGGAGTATAGAGTCCTATAGTCCTATAGACCTACCAAACTTGAACTTGATTGCAGCCGTACGGATGTTATGTAGTCCACACTTGAGTGATATTCCCTTGAAGCAGTCTTTAAGCGGTTTCTTCTCACTGCACTTCGGGCTCGGGCACATGAAGCGGACATCATACTCGATCTTTCTAGCCCAGTGCTGAATAAGGCTATCAAGGGTTTCCGTTACAAAGTCCATCACCTGCCATAAACACACAAACAGCACCAAGACAGATATTTTATTTCAATTTCTTTTTGGCTACTTCAAGCTTACTTAACTTTAAAGATTAAATATTGAAATTCACAACTCATAGTAGACAGATTTACAATGACACTGTCATTAGGATAGTGCATTGATCACACGTCATATTGGCTTATATTGTCTCTTTAGCTAACAAAGTCTGGGACATATGAACAGGCATTGCCGATTTGGGCCGAGGAAAAAAATTATCCTCTCATCTTCCTAATACTCCGGTCTCATATAGACGCCGCTTCTACTATGATAGAAAAGTGGCCGAGAGCGTGGCCAATCGTGGGCCAATCGTGGGCCAAACGTGGGAGGATCTCCATGAGTGCGGTTTGGTCGGAAAGCTGCATGCTCTCCCAACGCTTATTTAGTACGTGCACAGCTCATGAAATAGGAGAAGAAAATTGAATTAATTAATACATTTTATATATTTACTTAGCACGTATTAATATTGGTGAGATATAATTTTTTAATAGAAAATTTGAATTTTGAAAGAGTTGAGCTTTGCTGAATACTGTGATCAAGGCTGTTCCACAATTTCATATATTTTACACGGAATGAGTTTGAGGCCATGGAAGTGGAAACCTTAGGTTGATTGATTGATTTATTTATTCATTTATTTCTGATATTTATACAGGGTGGCACAAATCACCAAAAATTGATGAAATTGTTTACATTGACGAGTGTTGTAATACATTGCCCCGAAAAAAATGTGTTTATTTTGGTCTGTTTTTGGTCACGCGCCGTAATTTATGACCGCGGATTCTTCAGGATTTAGAATATGGTTTAACTTAACCAGACTTTAAAAAACAAACAGGAGTTAATTCTGCCTTCAAATGTAGTTGATTTTCAAGTCAAGTTTAAGTTTAATTGGTCTAACTTTACTATTGTCTGGACTTTCCGAACTCAAAGTTCCACCACACTTCAGAACATGGGCCTCTTACTTTGAAAACAACTACAGTTAACCCTCCATAACTCAAGTACATGTCAAGTTTTATGTAAATTATATTCATTTTTGGACCAACCTATGTAAATCATGTGTTATTCACTTCTTAAGTCGAATTTGTTGTTTGTGGTTCCAACTGATTCGACTTATTTCCACAGTTACCTGTACTTACTTATTTCTATTAGAAATATGTGCTTTGACACAAAAGCAAATTGTTTACCAGTGACAGTCTCAATTTTTGGGTTCAGAGGCCTTTCTCAGATGTGTACTTTCCCAGATATATTTTCCAATCGAACACAAAAATGATTTTGTGAACGCGCATAGTAGATGTTAGAGAACTGGTATTCGCCTCCGTCTCTGTTCATTTATATAGAGTCGTAATTGAAACCATCGTGTTGAGCTTCCTACCTCTTTGACAGCACTTGGGGCTGGAGGTTGATGGTTATTCCCATCATGATCAGAATCAGCAAACGCTCCTTTGAATACAGTGACCTGATGTGTTCAGCATCAAAGGGCAAGGGGAAAAGATTTAGAAATTAATAATATGATGGTTTGGGATTGTGTACAGTTGATAACTAAACGAATTGTGCTATATCAATACCATTGTATTTTGTTCGGCAAAGGAGAAACATTACAAATCAGAAAAAAAATCAATTGAACAAGTACAGATAATGCAACCACTGAAATGCCAGGAACAGAAAGTTTACTAAATAACTGGCATAAAGCCTTTTGTATTTTGAAGTATCAAAGAAAAACATAACCCCAAAGAATAAGAGTAAGTATGCTGAAAGATCAAATGTATTCCTCCCTATTGATGTTACTTATGAAAATTTACAAGAGATACATGTATATAACAGAAGATATTTTGGGCATAATGGAATGCCTTTTTGCATGACATGGGTGCAGCCATTTTCTTAATAATGTGACGAACAATGTGAACTTGGACTTGTATTATGCACCAAGCTCTAGTTGGAGTTACAACAACTTTGCCTTTTAATGAGGGAGTTTAATTTTTTATTTTTCCTTTAACAAGATTATAGGTGAAATTTTAGAGGTCAAACAAAGTTTTAAAAATATATATAGAAGACAATAATTGCAAGTCTATTGAGAAGGGAAAATAGAACATCAACAGAGAGTTTGTAGCATGTAAATTTCCAAATTCAAAGCCTGTACAGTAGTCATCATAATTACATTCCGAAATTTCCCTTAATTTATAATTTTTGTGTGTGTGTTTGTTTTATTGAGTATGCTCTTCAGTACACAAAAACTAATTTGCAAGAGAGCACTGTATTACATAATACAATTATAAGTAGGGTGATCACACTGCCTGTGCAAACAGTCTGCCCCGCGAACACACACACACAACAGCAGTCAGTTCACATTTTTTTTTATTTCACATATATTTCAAGCATACCTTTAACTACAATTCTGTGTAGTTTCATTGTTATAGGCATGTGGGAAATATGTTAATTATTTAATTAGAATATTGTCTTTTCAGCCACGTGTGACATGGCCCGCTGATCGCCCATTGACTCGCGCTGCTCATTCTGCGTGGTGAAAATGCACCTCAATGTACAAAACTCCCCTACAAAAATGCAATATCCTCATGTGTTACACTCATTGCATCAATTTGTTATTTACACTCAAGGTAGCCACAACTGTACTGGGGTAACCAAACTTTGTTTTTCTCTAAAATTCAGTCCCTGTGGAATGTTATGGCCTGTTGAATGGTTTCTCGGAAAATCGTCATAAATCCTCAAATCTGACATTTTTTTAAAAGAAAAAATATACTGTGATGTAGCTAAAAGTCTACAAATGCTGATCATATGATCGGTTTTTCTGAATAATTTGTGAAACACATGAGGAAATAGCTGTGACGGTGATCCAAGTAATTTCCGTCGCCATATTTTATTGGCATTGCAAAAATATTTGGAATTTAAGGTTAATATTTGGTGTAAATATGATCTATGAATATATGATTTAAAAAATGCCCCTAAAATGAACAGTTTGACTTTCCTAATTTGCATAATGAGTGCACGAATATATAATTAGCTGAAATGACCTAATTTGCATATTTTTTTCTTCAAATGAAATATATTTCCATACCTGTCTGATATACATAGGTTTCACTGATGTATCATGTTCGGTTTTGATTTGATAACATATGCGCATATTAATTAGGCGGACTTAGTTATTTTCACAACTTTTTTATATCTGCAGATTCGCAAAAATGGCAAAAATGACTTACTTTGTTGGCTTCTGTTTTCAAAACGGTAATACCCTCCCATGCCATAAGTATTGCAACATGATGAAATTCGTTAAATTTGTGGTTAATGACTTCTCTTTGTTGGAGCGACAGAATTGGTAGCAGAATCTCAAAGAGAACAACACAAAGACGCCTGTACTCTTACAATCTCCATGCCCGCATTTCCAGGAGAAAGATTCTGATATCTCGCGTCAATCGCCTAAGACGCATCAGGTGGGCCACCCGAGTGAGGGATTGGACTTTGGAGAACAATTGGAGGCATTTCGTCTTTTCAGACGAGAGCAGGTTTTGTCTGTCTTCGAACGACGGAAGAGTAAGAGTCTGGCGTGAACCTAACACCTCTTACGACCCAAGGAACCTTACTTACACCCAAAGGGGTTCAGTTTCAGTCATGGTCTGGGGATGTGTCGGCCTCTATGGAGTTGGCGATCTTGTTGTCGTAGATGGGAACATTGATAACGCCAAATATCGAGATATTCTGGACGCCCACTTGTTTCCATCCATTGCTAACATCTTTGGCAACGCGCAACACCCGTTCGTCTTCCAGGATGACAACGCACCGGCACACAGGGCAGCCAGGATGGACCAATGGTATGACGAAACTGGCGTCAACAGGGTGCAGTGGCCGGCGCAATCACCAGATGCTAACCCGATAGAGAATCTGTGGGATGACATCAAGAGAGCCAACACCAAAGACCGACCAACCACGAGGGAAGGTTTGGTCCGCTCTATCTACAGGGCCTGGGGCAGCATCACCCAAGAAAGATTGCAAGGACTCTACGCGACGATGCCAAGAAGGATGCGCGCCATCATTAGAAAGCGAGGATATCCAACAAAATACTAGAGACTCGTGAATCTTACATGAAAAATGACTATTGATATATCAATAAAATGTGCCTGATAGTATGATAAAAAATGATGCACTACATATTCATTAAAACAGCACTCATTTTCATGTAATTATTTGTCTCCTGTGTAATGTGTGTGTCTATGTTGCAATACTTTTGGCACGGGAGGGTAGATATATGAATTTTCTTTTTTGTATTTTTTACCACAAAGATGATATTTTAGTGTCTGATAATTTAATTTATTATTTGTGTCCAAGAAAGTGATGAGTTAAGTTTTCAACTTTGTCGAATTATGTCATTTTTGCCAATTTGACCATTTCTGGCAGGTTTTTCGGTAATTTTGCGATATTAAAAAATATGGTATAAAATCACAACGCATTGACCGATTTCAATTCTGTTTTTTGTTTTTTGAAGCTTTCATAAAGCTTGATCATTGTCAACCATCAAATAACATGTGTTTGTTGTAATTATTTTTGGTGTGCTATACCTATTAAAAGTCAATGCAATTCTTTCAAAGAAATAAGAGCCCTGATCTGAAAAGCTCTGGGTTCTCTATGTATCAACAGTACGATCGTCTTTAGGAGAATGACAATAACATTGCCCGGTGGAGGTTATCCATTGCCTATGAAGAGATCCGATGTGCGGCCTCAAAACACTTACAACTACAATTCAGTATCTCCACCATGAAGAAAAAAGGTATCACTGACACTTGACTCAGACCTTGATAGTTGCTTCACGAGGAGGTAACATCTCTAGTAAGGCATGATGCTCTTTGTCAACCATTAGACTGATGTGACGATAGAAAAGATTCACTGGTTGTCCATCTCTTTCACGCATCCATCTGACTGTTCTCGCCATCAACCGATGAAACAGCCCATCTGTGGAAATAGCAAACAAGAGAGATGACCAACATATTATGGCTAGTGACGTTGTGAAAGCCAGCTGAAAAAGCTTTCTTAGCTGCACTAATACTTCAAGACAATTAAATATTTGTAAAAAGATGGACTAAACTCCGACTATTAACATAGTAATACACTGTTGGTCATAATGATGGAATAATTATTTTTTACCCCAATTTATTGAATGATTTTGACAATGATTTATTCCTAATAGATCTAGATAATAGTATACATTCTCAGATTTTATTGAATGACAAATGGGGAGTGTTTGTTTTGCGTGACTGTTAAAGCATGTGTGGGCTACTATGCTAATCAACTAGGGGACCTACGTCCTTAAGTCATAACTGACAGTTATGGGGATTAATGCCTCATTAAAAGGGCACTAATATAGCACATCGACACGGTTTTGATCCTGGGGGCTCACAGTAACGAGACCATTGCTTAGCCAATGAATCATGACTGTACGCAGCGGGCGCTAGGGTACGTCGACGCCCCCACAAAAAACAAAAAAACAAAGAAAATGCAATACATTTTCAATAATTCATTGCATTTTCCCCCAGTCGCCAACAGACAAAAAATCCTCGGTAGGGCCATGCATTATGGTTCAAGGCATGCCCACATAGAAGATTTGTTATGTTGGAGGTTGGGGCAAAATGCAATGAATTATTGAAAATTTATTGCATTTTCTTTGTTTTTTTGTTTTTGTGGGGGCGTCGACGTACCCTAGCGCCCGCTACGTACAGTCATGATTCATTGGCTAAGCAATGGCCTCGTTACTGTGAGCCCCCATGATCAAAACCATGTCGATGTGCTACATTAGCGCCTTTTATGAGGTATTAATCCCCATTACTGTCAGTTATGACAGTAATGACGTAGGTCCCCTCGTTTATTAGCATTGTAGCACACACATGCTTTAGCAGTCACGCAAAACAAACACTCCCCAATTGTCATTCAATAAAATATGAGAATGTATAATATTATCTAGATCTATTAGGAATAAATCATTGTCAAAATCATTCAATAAATTGGGGTAAAAATAATTATTCCACCATTATGACCAACAGTGTAACTATGTCTAGTGGTTTGTATACCTAACCACCCTGACACATTCTTTTACAATACATTAATCTACATTTGCCACTCTCAACCCAGGTATTGAATCAGTACCGGCAGGGAGGAATTCTTTTTTTTGCTGGGAGCAACCTACGATAAGTAGCCCAGCAGAGTTGGGGGGGGGGGGGAACATTGGAGCACATTGAGCACCTTGCGTGGTGGATATGTGCACTCTGATATTATCCAATATTGATATTATCATTATCATTAAAGCAAATAAAAAGAATACTGTAGACAAATCTGATACCAAAACAATATCATAAATAGTCTGTAATTTACCCCTTTTCTACTCAAGGTTGAAGGCAATCCTTAAATCCTCAACTCATTACGTGAGTTGGACATAGTAAACTTCTTGTTTACTCTGGATGCATGGGTCATCCTTGGTAAAAACCTATAAAGGTCAGTCAAACCTGTCTATTGAGGCCACTCAAGGAAAATAGAGCAAGTGGCCAATGTAGACAGGTGGTCTTTCAGGACACATAATTCTTTCTCAAGGGATAACAAATGCATGGTCTTTCTAGACAGGTGAAATTTATAGAGAGATGGCAATCTAATTGCCATACAGTTCCTTTGGAGCAAGAAGAGCATAAACTCAGCGATACAGTGCACGTGTTAACACCCTTCTGGCTGTAAACTGATGATGAATTCATCCTCACCTGTTAATAAGCCCCTAAAGTCCACATAAAAGTCTGTAGAAGATTTAATCTGTGCAATCTCTTCTGGGGAGCAATGGGACGTCAGCCTGGAAGGAACGTAGTAGCGCTTCTGTACCACTTTCCCTGTTGCATTTGATACCTAAAATATTAAAACATATCCAAACACTTAAACCGTAAAATACAAAACAAAATATACCAAGACAAAAAGTACATTTTGTAAAATCAAAAACAAAAACAAAATCAATTCGCATTTCACTCATTATTTTATTTCACACATCCCACTCCTGTCACTGACTTGTAGCAAGTTTCACAACAACGTGGATCTATTGAGCAATTGTGATTCCAAATTTGAGCTGTCAAAACTGTACTTAATCCCTACTTTTCACAGCACAAAACAGCATTTTGAAAGGAACATGTATGGAAAGATATATACAAAATTATGGTATCCAAATTAAGCACATTTAACATTTGGACATTATGAACCCATTTTCAACCCTGTGTCATTTTGTTTGCAGCATACCTATATAAAAAAGCTGGGAAAAGGCCCTTGTTTTGCTCCTTTATTGTCCGTATATTTCGAGCGAAAATATTTTGAGGCTTACTTAAAACATGATGTTAAGCACCTGCGATAATTGCTTCACGGTAATTTCCTACCCTAACCGAATGCCTAACTTCAGCACTGGACCAAACAATAAACCCTAACCCCAACCGTAAACCGAAAACCCAATTACAACCATAGCCTAACCCTATATCTCTGACAGAATCTGGGGCATTGCTGCGGGAGCACGGGTCAGAGCACCATTTAGTTGGAAATTTACCTCAGTGTCTACTCCATCCTGTTTCTCTTGCTGGAGTCGTTCTACAGGAGCCTCACAGATGAGATCAAACTTGGCCATAAGCTTGACTAAGGCCTCCTTTTGCTCCAAGAAGCCTTGCCACATATGCTGAATCAACCTATCCTCTAAAATACCATCCTTCTCAAGAGTGGTCCAAGCATCACTCACGATCCCGTCCTGGAATTAAAACACAATGTCAACTTAATGGCAGTTAGAATAACTGGACATAGGAGTATAGATTGTAAACCATTACTACATGATATTACAAAATATGTCCTAACATTGTTATCAATACTCTAAAACTCAGTCTCTCAAGAGACTTCTTTACAGCCTTTTTACATAGGTTATAGTGCTGCAGTTTACCTTGTAAGTGTACTGTACTTCTAATTTTCTATTTGTTAACACATAGATACATTGTGTCTGAATCCGATAACGGGGGAAATGATTCATATGCGGCTAGTACAGACTTTGTTGATGTATTAAGCTCTATGTAAATCCACAATATTCGTTTGAATGGAGGAGAAGGCTACTTCCTCTTTCTGCAAAACAAAGGATGGTAATTACCTGCTTAAAGACATCAATTAGCCACATCTCCTACGATGTCTCGTAGGACCGACTGCATAGGACCTTTGTGATACGCAATTAGTTTTTAATTCCCAATTCCCATTCATTGTGTATATTTAAACAAAACTGCTGCAGCTTACCGCAGCATACATGAATGAGATTGTAAAGGAGAAGGAGGTCTCTTACCATCTCTGCAGGATCCAGGATGGTAATGACCTGCTTAAAGACATCAATCAGCCATTGAGGATTTAGGATCACCATGTCTTGTAGGAGAGACTGCTGGTCTTCAATGCCTCCGTAGTAGACTATGTAACCCAGGTCGTGGTAGAAGGTCAGCATCGTGAGAAGTTCACCCTCGGATTCCATCCCGACTGGCTGCGTCAGTTCCTTGGTCTGGGAGAATACAAACAATGACTTAAAAATCATATGATTGGTGAAAAACATAACAAATATTTGTATCACATAAAACAATATATCATAACAGTAACATGGCAATTAATTTACAAATGGCATATACAGAATATAAATATAATAATGAAACAATACTTTTACAGAAAGCAACATGTGGCCTGAATCCGATGCCAAGATTTTCAAAGGCACTACATCCATTATTAAGACGGGCATAAACTTGGCCATTTAAAAAATTGAAAGGGTATCATTGATGCATTTAAATAATTTAAGCATTACATATTCCCAACAATACCAGGAGAGTTGTACGTAGCTATGAGGAAATGAAATAAGGACACAACTTAAATTTACTTGAAAATGTAATACATACTAATACATTTGCTAAAAAGTCCAGTACATAAAAATGGCAAATTTGAAAGAAGAAAAAAAAAGGTTTCAAAGGAATAAAACCCGATTAGGCTTTTAAAAGTTGAAGTTCAAATATGAACTTCATATATATACTATTTCTCTCTAATTTTATTTTACCTCAATACCCAAGCAAAAATTATTTGAAACACTACAGTACATATTAATGTAAATTACTTGAAAATGGCAAGAATAAGAGTTGCAGTCCTACCTGATCTAATGTCATGTAATTGATTTGATATGCAGCTAGAGCTTCCTCAAATAAGAGCCATCTGAGCGGAATCTCTTCTCCCATGTAAGGCTCTTCCATCGCTACTTTTTCAATATGTTTCCTCAACGTGACCAGCTTCAAAGGGAAGTAAGTATTGGTCGGTTTATTATTTATTTAAAAAAAACAAGGCTAATATTGTCTGTTTTACAAAGTATTTAGATATTTACATCATAATAAAACTTTAAAATACAAAAACCATATATACAAAATAACAATGGTATTATATCACACGCTAATATTATAAAAGATTCATACAAATGGTACGAAGATGTGGATAAATAGTTATCAAAATATTTAATGCAATGTCTTTATTAATTCAACGATACATTGAGCATGTTCAGGAATATTAAGCTTATTGCACAAAAATATCACTTTAGAGTTAGAAAGGGAATAATTGTCTAGATGTAGAACATAAATGTGGAGAAGAATCGACAATGGGTAATGAAAGAAGTGATATTTATCTTTCATAATGCATATAAAAAACATATGTTACAGTTGTATTAATATCAATATGAGAGGCAATTAAAGCATGAAGCATGCGCAGTCACTAAAATAAACTAAATATGTTTTTCTTCTGAATAACCCTTTTGGAACTAGCATAATATTGAAAGTTTTTTCGGAATTAGGATTCTATGAGTGACGGATTAATTTAGGATTACTATCACAAAACATTGAAATTTTATGTCAAAAGGAAAGAACATCACGTTTTAGAGTGAGCAGCTTTTGGGTATGTCAGCTCTTTGTGTTTGAAAGAGCATCTTAATATATGCCATAGTTAAAACATTGGGACAATATTTAAAACGAAAAAAAGAACTGAGTTTAAAAATCAATCACATTTCATCTAAGTGGCCCCAAGTTAAGATATAATTTGTAGATTATATTTTGTTACAGAACAATTGACTGCGTTAGCTTAACATTTTGAAGTGAAATACTTTATTGTTGAAGTAGTCCAAACACGTGGAGCAATTTTTGTGCAGCACTTTGTAAGTGCAAGGAAAAGCCACTTTACTTTTTGTATTGGATAGATAATCAGTATTACTCCTTTGCCATAGGGTTACTATAAATTGTGATAGTTGATGATTATTCATAATGTACCTCTTCATCTTTGTCCTCTAAGCTGTTTTCAATAGCATAATACTTGGGAACCACATGGCATTCAAACGGCCTCTTCATGATAGATTCACGGATCTCCTTAAAGGCACAGCCAATCTTGAAGACAAAAAGAGTGAAATGAATAAGAATACCAATTTTAGTTATAATGTTAAAGCATGCATGCATACCTCACTTCATATAAGAACATTATAATATATGCAAACAAAAAAGAAATATCACAATGCAATTAAAGTCCACCATGATATCTCATTGGTTATGCTACAAGGGGGAAAATGGGGGATCAATAAAGAATCGAACAAAATCTGTCAAAAAAAAAGGAAGTCATTAAATGTTGTAGTTGTAATCAATGAAACACAAATTGGCAACTCTGCGACTAATCTTTTGACGTCGTCTCTCATTTGCTTGGTAGTGCAAATTTCTTCAATTTTCAATTTCTAGCGTGTTAATGAAGGAATGGGGCTGTGTAAAAACATATTTGTAAACATGTATTTCATCTAAGGTGCACGTATGACTACAAAAAAAAATTAAGATAAAATAAATATTCGTTTAAATTTAATACCTTTGAATCATATATTCCTCAAATGTTCACTTATCCGTTTTTCTAATTTTCTGGTACTATCGAAACCAACAAGAAATCAGGGTGAAATCTTCGTTTAAAAAGCCAATTCACAAGAAATTGTAAATCCAAATAATGCAAAGTTATATCTAGTCAAGCTGTTTAAGTACCATAGCCCACTCCCAATGCCAAACTGACTCCTAACTGAATCCAATTGACCAATGTAATAGCCACTCAGGGTCAGACAGAAATAACCTCCTGGTACGGGGAATTCTTTATTAAAACTGACTTTATCAAATTAACAGTTAATTTAGGAGCTATTACAATGAGCAAGCTATCGTAAGTCAAAGTATATATTTCAGTTTTTGCTCTTTTCCACAATGACGAGGAATGTTAATTAATTAATTAATGTTTTTATTTATTTATTCAGTCTTTTTTAACATACAGGGCAGTCCCTTCAACGCCGCAAGGCCTGCTTGTCAAGGGAGCCCTGTAGGCAATTGACAAAGAACATGGTAAAAAATACAAAAAACAAAACTTAAAAACATATACACAATACATAATACACAGTTATTTATCAGTAAATATATTAGGATTGTAATATTGCAGCTAAAAGGATATTTGAAGACATAAAGAGAAAGAAAAAAATCGTAGCATCTCATTTATCTCGGTCTAGTCAGATGTAGTATCAGCGAAACATCCGTCGATATCAGAGGCTGAAGCTTTCAGTCTAACTCAGGGTATGGTACATTTTGTTCGATCTTTGTCGTTCACTGGTGTCGGTCTCGTCGGTGTAAAGGAAGTATAAAGTGTATCTTTCATGTTATTGTCTGTGTGTACTCACTCTTGGTTCAAAACACATCATAGACGAGGAGGTGTCGCGACAACGATTCGTTGTACCGTTCTCGACTCGTCAAAATGAAGTTTTCCTCTCCCGCGCGAAGTGCTGAATTTTTGACGTTTCATTAAATTATTAGAGAAAGTAGACGATTCGTTGAACCGTGCTCGACTCTTAATCCTCGTCTGAATTCAGTTTCTTCCCCTTCCGCGAGAAGCGCGGAAGCTATGACGTTTTATTAAATTATGAGAAAAGCAGACGTCTGAATTCGGGTTCCCCCTTCCCGCGCGAAGCGCGAAAAGCTTAGACGTTTGATTTAATTATTACAGAAAGAAGACGATTCGTTGTTCCATTCTCGACTCGTCTAAAATGAAGCTTTCCCCTTCCGCGCAAAGCGCGAAATTTTTGGCGTTTCATCAAAATATAGAGAAAGAAGACGATTCGTTGTACCGTTTTCGACTCTTAATAAGCTCTATTTGTTTGAATTCAGTTTCCCCCTCTCGCGCAAAGCGCGGAAGCTTTGACGTTTCTTTAAATTATTAGAGAAAGAAGACGATTCGTTGAACCGTTCTCGACCCGGCTAAATGAAGTTTTCCCCTCCCGCGCGAAGCGCAGAATTCTTGGCGTTCATCAAAATATAGAGAAAGGAAGACGATTCGTCGTACCGTTGTTGACTCTTAATCCTTGTTTGAATTTAGTTTCCCCGAAAATGTTAAACCTCTGATTTCTTTAGCTGATATTATAGGAATGTGAAACTTCGAGAAAATAAAAGTATTGTTGTTGTAGTCACTCTCGAAGTCGTCACAGCGGATAAAAAGTCACAGTTCGTAGGGAAAAAAACTTGTCGGCCAAACGACAATATACATCTCACCGACTTCAAACTTCTGCATCGATATATCGACCAAGAAAACCGACACAGCTGACCCGACACATATTTACCCGTGTCTTCTTGCTCCCTCGACGAGACGACTCCACCCAACAACCCCCCTCTCTCTTTTACTCCCACTACTTCTCTCTCAGGCTCTTACCTCCCCTCTCTCTTCTTGCTTTCATCCCCCGTTTCTTTTGTTTCCCTTTTCTCTTTTTCCTTCTTTTCTCCTTTTCTTTTTTTTTCTTTCTTTTCTTTCTTTTCTTTCTTTTCTTTCTTTTCTTTCTTTTCCTTTCTTTTCCTTTCTTTCCTCTCCTCTCTCTTTTTCTTTTTTCTCTTTCTTTCTTCTCCTTTCTTTCATTTCTTTCCTTTCTTTTCCTTTCTTTCTTTTCTTTTCCTTTTCTTTTTTTCTTTTTTCTCCCTTTCCCTCTCTTTTTCCCCTCCCCCTTTTCTCTCTTTTCCCGACGGCAGCGCAATTTTACCGACAATATCCTGACAGGTGGAGGGATGTCGCACCCCCACCCCCCCCCCCCTTGGCGACGCCCCTGGTGGCAGCCAGTAGTCAGTGGCCACGGGGCTAGCTGTCAATATACAATTGCAATAATTGGATGGCGATAGCTTTCACTTCCCCCTCTTTTTTAAACAGTATATCGTAAGCAATTATCCTTTTTTTTTACAAACTGAGTTGTCATTTGGAATATGGTGCGATACTGTAAATCTGCTGTGTGCTGGTCGCGAGAAAAAAAAGAAAAAACCTTCACAGATATATCCCTGAATGAGAGATGTGACTTGGGTAAAATTTGCCCCGAATCCTACGACCTGGAAAAAGTTGCTCCAAAGCCAAGACAAGTTTGAATCACTGCACGATCGAAATAACTTTCAGATACGTTTATTGTGCATGCATAAGTTACATCCAAGAGGCGCACATCGCGGCATTTGGGGATATTGGCGATAGCAAAAACTGGAGGACCGTCAGGAAGAACAGCTGATGCTGATGGAGCTTCCTGGGGTAGACACAATTATTATTTTATTATCAACATACACGTATATCATGAACCATTACTTTTTTCCTTTTCTCTTTTGCATTTCCTTGCACACTTTTTCGATGGGTTCCAACGATGAATATTGGTGGAGATTTTTGAGCAGGCTTAGACGTATCGTTATTCTTGACCGAAGAGGGCGCCACAGCATGGGCGAAGATGGAACACAACCAGAAATTGATGAACTCTAGACATGTCAGTTCTGATTTGGCACCTCCTTTAGCCTGTGTTTTAATTGTAAAGAAGTATATATGATAAGGCCAATGATAAAAACACACATAAACACCATGCTTTGTAATCATACAACGCATACATATCCCACTCCTCACATCTAACATAATTTGTAATTTTGTTGTTGTTGAATAATTTATTGATTTATTTATCTTCATTATATTGTAAGAAACAAACCGATTACAGCATGATACTCAAGTCATTTAATTAATACATTATCATAATTATTTACTTAAATTGTAATATTACCATAAAATTATCATGACGGAGGATTGCAACATAAAGTAAGCTTAAAGCCCAAGTCCACTCCAAAATAACTTACTTTCAATAGAAGCAGAAAAATCAGACTAACCAATCAAAAAAAGCCTGAGCAAAATGCCAAAGTATTTAAGTGATTGGCAGGTTAATCTTGTAGACCAACGTGTATTTTTTTAAATCACAGATGGACTTTCAAAGGGATGTACATTTCAACTATTTAATCTCACACCATGCTCTCGAAAAAAAAGTTTATACATCACTGATTTAATTGCAACAACGATTTACACATGAATTAATCAAAAACGAAAGAGGTAGTTGAAGCTGTATTAAACAAAGAGTCCAAACGTCAACCAATAAGAGCTATCATAATATTAATACTTAAATACATTTTACGCAAGTAATGAATGACGAAAATATGTACAACTTTACAAACAAAGATTCGGCAAATAACTAATGTTTGCCGAAGAAAACACAACCCTATCTTTCATTTATCTAGCCCCCTGTAAAGCATAATTAATTTTACCAAGCAGTATAAAATGAAATAAAGAAATACCATGTCATAAAACTCATCTCTGGATTCAGGGGGAACGACAGAATTCAAACTTCTACTGAGATCAAAGACAATCACATAAATGGCTCGCCACGTCAGAAACACCTACAGGAGAAGGCAATACAAATGATGAATATACATTATTTAATAACTACCTTACTATGTTGTTTCTATGTGTTCTCTTATTTATATTATAATAAGGGACCTTAGGCACTGTTTATGTATGAATAACAAGTAGATCATTCATATCCCTTGTAAATGTCAACAGTAAGGGCAATAGCTCTCTAAATTGCAATATATGTATTCAAACCCGACACATAGCAATAATTTCCAAAACATTATGAAGTTCTTTGGATAAAACTGCCTGATGTAGATCCTCTGGCTCTATACATAATTATAGCCGTTATCAATTTTCGAGTATCTATGCTAAGGTACATAATGATAAACCAACCAATTGCATACATATTATCAAATTCCTAGATTACTCCGTGACAATGCCAGGTCAAATGAATAAGAAACTTCTGTTGAAAAGAGTTTTTTTATATATTTTTACCAGAATTAAGAATTAGATAGCAAGAAGCCAGCAATTCTTAACTATTACATGTGGAGTCTGTTCTCCTTCAGTGGAATATCAAAAAAATAAAAGAGGCAATAATTTAGATCCTGGGCATGACTTTGCATCTACGACTGGACCACGCAATAATGCAAATGTATAAAACCTATGGCAAAACCAATATGTAGGCCAACAGCTGTGCATATTAACAGTACATGAATCCATGTGCTCTGAACCGAAGCATTATATCGAGACAAAGAGAAAATAGTCTCCAGTTCTAATTCCTTTGAGAATGAGATATCTACACTGAAACTGATCAGACAAAAATCAAAGGAAAAATATCAAATATTTAGTACATTAAATATACTATGTCCCTTTTGCAGCCAACCTCACATTCTGTAAAACTTTGCAGGAATTATGAATAATTATGTCATGTATGTCCTATCTGTGAAATTTAAACGTTAGCAGTGTCCTAATATTCAAATTATGCAAGGAAACCCGTTTACTTGCTAGACTTCACTGTCAGACACTATTGAGTGACTGACTGGCTTTTCTTCTTCTTTGATAATAACATACATAAAATGAGCTGTAAAGGATTTTTCTACACCAATAACCCACTTCTTGTAATGGCCAAAATTAAAGTTATCGAATCTTTGCACAGCATAAAACGTACGACCATGCGGTACAATCGTCTGAAAATCAAGACTATTACTTATTGGCTTTATAGCTCCTAAGTCGATTTGACAACTAATAGTCGTTTTCCCCGCTTAAAGACATTTTCAAGCCCCCCTTTTTAGGGGAGTTCTAAATTAGTATTATCTTTCAAATGCCATTGGAATTTAACCTTTTCATTTGTTTGGCCAGCAAATGGGACATAATATCTTTAATGCCATGATGCGAGACTGTAGTCAATAAAATGTATTCAATTTTTGTCTTCAAATTCCAGATTAAAACAATAATACTTTACACATTTGCATTCATAGCACCACGGTAGAAATTACAAGGAATCTAATGTTCTTAAAATGTTCTTTTACCTGATGGGTTGTGTAGTATATGTCGTGTCCAGCAAAGTCCCATATACTTAGTGAGACTCCTTCTCCTCTACCGCTATCAGTCCTGTCTGTTCCTTTCTCCTGAGGAATGAAGAATATGAATACACATCTATATGAACAATTATTATCAAAAACAATTTTACCAAAAGTATTGGGAACATTAGTTCTGATCCTGAAAACAATCACACAACCACTTGGTCCAAACTTGCACCATGAAGAAATCTTCTATATCATATATGTAGAATCATTTTGTTAAATAGCAGAGTATGAGCAAAACATCTAGTATAGCAAATAATAATTTTGTATCATATATATTCACCCCAGTGCAGTAAACAAGAACGTATCAAGTCCAACATGTCTCTGAAGGAGCAGCAAATCTATTTAAAAAACAAGGTTTTGGTTCCCTGTCAATTTCTTTCTCCATGGAAACCTGTACCAATAAAGGCAACTTTTCTTTGTTTTCCCCTTGATAAATCTTTCTCACTCTCATGTTCCTGAGGATCTGACATACATTTTTCACCCCACTCCTGACACCAAACAAGTTTGAAATCAGCTGGTCTGTTTATATGTATGTTTTCTTGGATTTAGAAATAAGGTTACTTTCCATCATTCCATCTTTCTTGGTCTAATGGATTATCTTCAGTTATACACTCCTGTGGTAACACACCATGATACCATTAACTGTCACAGATTATTATACCTCTGATCAGAGGTGGATATATATGTATATGCTGGCAGTCACAGCTCTGTAAAAGCGAATTATACGCAATGGTATTTTGGTCAATTGTTGTATTAAAGCCCATTTATTTTATTATATTATTCCACTATGTAAAAACGATATATATCTGTGTTTCTATATTACTACGTCATAGTAGATTTGCTACTGTGTATTATCTATTTGTGTATATTATTTATATTGTATATTGTTCATGTGATCTATGTAATGACAAACTGAATTTCCAAATGGACCAATACAATTAATCTGAATCTGAATCAGAATTAACATTAACGTTTAAGGTCATGTTACACAACACTCACTTTCGAGACAGTCTGGTAATTTCGGTAAAATATGATTCGCTGCGCTTTTGAAGAAACAGACTCATTACATTCTGCTAAAGGTTACTCGTATCGGTAACGTTTTATTCTGTGGTAACACGCATATAGGTTATGCATGCAAGGATATAGATTGTATAAAATGAAACAAAGAAGTGGAAGATTTTAGGATAAAACAAAGGCGTGGTAAATAGTGTTGTACATTTTATCCCACATAAAGAAACAAGGTTCAATATTGAATTCTACCTGAAGGTGAACCTGTTCCTTAAGCATTTTCTCCACCAGACTTGCTATTTGATTTGGCATATTGAAATCATCTTCTTTAGCCTGGGGCGCCTCCACCTTATCCAAGACAAATTCTTCTGTAATAAAAAAGAAATACACATATGTGTTTGTAGGATATATACATTCATAATTAATCTACATCTGCCACTCTCCGCTCAGGTATTAAATGGGTACCAAGAAGGATGCGAACGTTAATGTGGTTGGATTGGCATGTGTGCGTTTGTAAATTGGCGCCTGGTCAAAATACTTCCAAAGGGAGTGGTGTGTGTGCACTAACATTCTACCACCTAAATAAGGCCTTCAAATGTGAATACTTTTATGATAATCATTATTTATGAGAATATTTCATGTAACTGACATTTAATAGATCAGAATTGATTACAATTTAAATTCATCACTGGATAATAACAACCTCTGTGTGATAACACTTTAAAGGGAGTTTTAACAAGTAAATACTAATTTGTTATCAACTCTAATTGATACTTTATATTTTACGGACGATGAATTAAGGATTGATCGAGCGTTCAGAAAACAAAGAAACAAAACAAACTAACTAAAAATAACAAAACACAAAACAAACACATACACATACCTGCTTTTACAGGATTCAGGCCTCTGACAAGAGTAGTATCGCTGTTTGGTTCTAGACTTTCTCCATCCTGCACTCAAAATAAACCAGTGTTAAGATCGTCATCGATCAGCTTGCACTAAACCGCATCACAATTAGAAACTAGAATTACTTTTAAAAAGTAGTTGATGAGGCGGTTCCACTCTTTATTTCTTTACACTGAGTAATATCTTGTGTCATTGCATGACTAAGAACATGATATTTCAGATGCAAACAGCTTATACATCTACTAGGGTTTATAAATAATTGAATGGCTAATACTGAGTTAAATACAAACTTACGTTGAAGTAATGAAATTGAAGTTCATAGGAGCATGATGGTATAGAATCCGCTTTCTAAAAAGAGTTTACTTATTTTGTGGCTGTTAGACTTCTGTATCAACATTTAATATCATAAATGAGATGCATATGGAAATGGAACAGTAACCCCGACATGCTGTAGTGCAGCGTTTTTAACCTTTCTATAGTCGCGGCAACCTTTTGGAAAATAAAAAGTTTCGTGTAGCACTAATTCCTGAATTATAATCAGGATATTCGGGCATCTCGTTGTCCACAATCTTCCTGCTCCTAAATGTTTTGGGCAAGCGAACCGAACAAGTGTGGTAAAAAGGTGATTTCGATATTAAAAAATATATTCGAGCTTCACGCTGTTAAACGAGAGTAACTATGTACCTAAAATCAGGCACTTAATCCTATTGTTTCTAAATGTTGCGAGAGAATGAAGTGAGTGTGGGGAAAAGACTCTTAATTGTCTTTACAAAGTTATTTCTTCAAGAAAATACATACCGTTTTTATATTTTTCTTCACGAAATTGATGTTTATTGTATAATGGATCAACCAAACATCCCATATAATTATCATTTTGTACTTACTACTTTAGGTATATTGAGCAGCCTTCAAAATCGTTGAGCAAATTTCTGAGGTTACTAATTTGTTTTTTATTCTGGCAGAATTTAACATCTTCTTCATAATCAAAACTCACCACTACATTTACTTTCATAGATATTTGAATTTGAATTACTGAACAAGATAGCTATTTCATTCTCTCTCACTGGTTTTCCTTTAAATTAGAAATACAATATCGGCATGTAGATGATAATTACCTGTGTTGAGGTCATAGAAATCCTCTTTGCTTTTTTATCCACATGAGCTTTAACATATTCACCCCCTGTGAAAATTAATCATCAAAAACCATATTCATCTCTGGTTATAAATTACCAGATTTATTTGTGTACACATCTTGACTAAATATAATTTTCTTTAAGACGTTTGGCTGAAAAGAATATTTGTTGGTGAGTTCTAACAACATGCTTTCCATATTAAGAATAACAAGTCTAAAGGGAAAAAATGCTTGTACAGGAAATTAGAAATTAGTTCAAAAATACTTTGCAGTCTATTAACCGATTCGCTAAATTGACATTTACAGAGTAGTACAAAAACTTTTTATATCTACATTACCACTTCAATGAAATAATGATATAACTATAATGATAGTTCAAGAAACGTGTCAGACAGTAATAATGATGATGATGATAACAAAATAATAATAATAATGACGATAATGATATTAATGAACATAAACTAAACAGAAATGAAGATAACAACATGAATGTCATCGTTTGTCATTAATTGTTATTAAATGTCATATATCTCATGAACGATAACTTAAGAATTGATCTAGAGTTAGGAAAACAAATAAACAAAGCTGACAAACACCACAAATTAACAACGAAAAGAAATTAAAGCTAACAAAAACAAAATAAATATATTGACGAACCTGCTTCTTTAGAATTCAGGCCTCTGCGAGTATTATCGCTGTGTGGTTCCAAACTTTCTTGATCCTGTATACGAAATAAACCAGTATTAAGATAGTCAGCGAGCAGCTTGCACTAGCCGCATCACAATTAGCAACCAGAACTATTTGCTTAAGCGGTTGATGAAATAATCCTACTCTTTATTCGTTTACACTGTTATTCTAGGCTGGTCTAGAGCAATTTATTGTGTCGTTGCATGATTGACTATGTACTTGACATTCCAGATGCAAACAGCTAAAACATGTACTACTCACTTCTACATTTCCTTTTTTTTTATTTTATAGAGATTTTTATTTGGATTGACAAGTACGATAGCTATTTTATTCTCTCTTACTGGCTAACCAGAAATCAGAAAAACTATATATTGGAGATAATAATTACCTGTGGTGGGGTCACGATCAGCCTCTTTGCTATGTCATCCGCAAGAGCTTTACTATATTCATCCTCTTTGAAATTAAATCATCATATATCACATTTTACATTGTAATATACGATTGTATGATTCCAGAGTAATGTCATTGCATATATATGATTAAAATGAACAATTTGATGTGCAATCCTGCCCTTATAGGAGGTTAAACAAATACCAGATAGCTAGACGTATGATGTCAGGCAACTTTTCAATTGTTTGAATGCACACCTAGACTGAAGTATAATTTTCTTCAAAACTAAATGACTGAAAAGGATATGTTTGTGGTGACTTGTAACAAAATGATATCCATAACAAGCATAAAAACCTCGAAGGAAAAAGAAGCTTGTGAAATAAATTGATTTTTAAAAAAAGTCTGATTGTACAGGAAATGGGAAAGTTGTTACAGAATACTTAGTCTATTACTTAGTTTGAGAATTTGACATTTACATAGCAAGTACAAAAACAGTGATATTGCCATGATATCATAAGGACAATTCAGTTCACTTCTTATATCTGTATTACCACTGTAAGAACTATACATTTGTAATTGCTATGTCAGGAATCGTTTCACACAGTATTAATGATAATGATAATAACAGAAAAACAATAATACTAATGATAATGCTGATGATAATAATATGTATACAAATGACTATAATAAGAAGAAAAAATAAGAAATAAGAATAAAATACATTTACAAACCACAGCTACAATGTGCTTATAAATTGTAATAATAAGATATAAAAATGAAAAGATACGCTTTAAGTCTTTATCTAAAAGTAATTTCAGTCCTCATTTTGTCACCAACAGCTTGATGTCAGAATTAAACATATACTTATGCAGAGAATGTCATCTTTCTTATAGTAAAGGTAAATTCTTTTAAGAAGTTCTACTTACCTTTTGTATCTTCATTCCCATGTCCTTTTTTGTGAATCGACCACATTTTCTTGTCAGCCTTTGCAACCTCGATACAAATTTGACATGCGTTTGTTGTTTCTACACCGTCCGTTATTGCCTCACTTTGATCAAATCTGAAGCAAATCCAAAAAAATATAACATTACTAACAATAATATTACCCTTGACCTAAGCCTTCCACACCATCTGGGGGATGTGTGATGGCTTCTGCTTTAGGACCTCAAGCCAGATCTTCCTATCTTGTGACGTTCTGGTCGCTTATGTGAGGGATCCCATACATCTACTAGCACAATCAGCCTTTACACAATCTAACCACTTCTTGGCTGGTCTGCCCCGGGGTCTATCACCATGGATATTAGAAGTTAGGAGTATCTTTTGGTATCGTGATGGTCTCATCCTGTTAACGTGGCCAAAGAATCGTAGCCGTTTTTGGGGCAATTTTGTCCAGAATGGTTTCATCCAGTCCTAGAGTCTTCCGAATTGTTGTATTCCTTATTCTGTCTAGTCTGGTTACACCTAAGATTTTTCGGAAACAGATCATTTCGAAGGTAAGGAGCCTGTTCTCATCTTATTTTTTCAGTGTCCATGTTTCTGATCCATACATGAGGATATTAATAACAATAATAATAATAATAATATTAATAATGATAATAATAATAGTAATGATAATAACAATAATAATAATAATACAAATAATAGTAATAATAATAATGCCAATACAAATTAGAATAATAATTATGATAAAAAAGATTCAGAACTATGATATTAGTGTATATACGCACTTATATTTAAAAGCACAAACGTTTCATTGATATGCAAAGTATTCGTTCGACATGCTGAATTCGGTAAAATCAGACATATGGCTCCGGTTGTCTAATTTTCGTTCGCTGGATCACTGCAGTACAAACATAGCTCGTTCGACGTCACTACCAAACTAGCCAATCAGCTGTCAATGACGTCATATTGAATGCGACGGCAAATATATTTTGTGAAATTATCGAGAAATGGACTATTTCTAATTGCAAACTAGTTTAATTTTTGGATGAAAACGCAGCCATTGTTATCTTGACATTCATTGAAGTCATCAGAATAGGGTAAGTTACTTCTCAGATGATTCAAGAGGTCTATTTTGTAGATAAATTTTCAATTTCTTAGAATGTTCCACTGTGTTGCAGGGTACCGGGTGTATGTCATTGGGTGTGATGTGTATGCGCGCAATGGCGCGAATTATACTGACAAAGCTAGAATGGCTACCACGCCCATTTCCCTCTCTTATTATGCCTTTCTGAACATTCCTTTCCTTCTCAATACAATAACTTTCACCTGCCTAAGTTATTCGAACCATACCGCCTCGCCACTTCCATTACGTAATCATTAAAAGGATCCGCATATACAACATTTTCCTGCTATACGTTGTACCGCAGGAAAACACAAATCTCCCTGGTAAACCTTACAATTCAAACGATAAATATGTGCCTTAAACGAAGCAGGCGACAATCGGCGTAGCAGACGACACTTGATAATAATTTTGTATGTGCGATTGCTTTGCTAAATACAAATTACTTTGTTAATAAATATCAACTAAAATTAATTTTACATATCTTTAAACCATCATTGATATTTAATAATTCATGAGTGAGTAAAAGAAACATACCAAACTATATAATGATATGAAATACCTTGTGGCAATTATGGGAGTTTGACGTGATGACCGATTGCACCCCTCTGTTAATAACCGAATAGTCCCTGGTGTGTCACGAATATTCATGTTTTGCTTACCTCGGGAAAATGTTTGCTTTTACTTAATGGAAAAATTACTATGGGGGTTGGATGAAATGGACATAATGAACCAAGCAGAAGTGATCTATGATAATTCATGCTTCTTATCCTTCGTGTGCTTGACCTATAATCTTACAATCGCTTGACAGACTGAGTCCAAAGTTCGACTTGTTTCACATGCGTATTACAGGCAATGGCGAGCTTGCAACCTATTTTGAAAAATTACGGTGGGTGAACTTTCAAAAGTCAATGAGACATGAGGGCTCCAAAGAAAGAGCTAGTGATAACGTACGTCGGGTGGATGTGCTTTTCGTTTAAACAACAAATGAGTTTTTAACGTTCTATTTTAAAACGTCCATAGTCTAACATGTTAGGATGCTGACTCTGACGATAGTAGGCGTTGTGAAATGAGACTAAACGGAGCAATATGCAAATCCGAGCACAATTAACAAAATCCGATAAATACATGATGAATTGAAAATATTGATTTTTGTAAATCCTAAAGTTTGAAATAATGTGAATTAAATTGTTAAATAATTTGCGACGTTATTGGGGATAAAGAGCTCTCCCATACGTCGCCTCATAAACATATCATGTATTTTAGTTCTATCCATAGCACCTTGTCCCATAGGGTTGTACTCCCACTAAAGAAGAAGTAGAGAGAGAGGGATGTCCTATCCTGTATACATGTACATCTTTATCTATAATATTCTGATCTTTTATACTAAAGTATGTGCTTTATTGTCTTGATACTGCTTATGATTCTTTGCACCTTTATATCTTTAACTTTGATAATGTATTTCGTCTGTATCGAGCAACAATTACCTTCTACATTAGATACAATTCTACCAATGTTTATTACTGTTTATAGATCCTCGCATATTGAATTTTATTTTTTTACTATGTGTATACACGGCTTATTGTCGTGAAACATGTTGTGAAATAAACCATTATTTATTTAAATCGAATTGCATATTGGCAAATTATATCACTTTTATTTTGTACCACCATAAGGAAGTTGCCGTACACGACACCACACGGCATAAGGACTTTACAAACAATGCTTACCGTATTTGATTCAAACTTTCACCAATCTGTTTGTTTAGTTTGTCTACATTACTCAAATCAACTTGCTATTAAGATCGGATAGCCCCTTAAAAAAATACATGTTAATTAGGAGTTTATTTTAAAGTAAATCATTATTTCCTTCAAAACAGAAACACGTTATGACGTCTTTAAAATATAAACTGGTGTATTACAATAAACGAACATAAAATGATACATAGATAACCATTATCAAATCCGAGTGTTGGATTAAAAATATTTCAAATGTTTGACATGTTAACAAGTAGTTAATCTCTTTTCTACATGTTATTGTCTTGTTAAAACAAAATATTAATACGTATGTCAACGATGTTTAATAAATTCAGTTTCTTTTGAAAATCGCAAAATGAAGCAGGACAAATTTTACATTTAGATTCCAACATTTAATTATTGTGCATCTTGTAACCTGGCCCTTTATTATGCTGTACAAAGATTTCATGTATCCAAACAGAAAATGTTAAGTGAACATTACTGGTAATAAAGTTGTCTATTTCTTCAAGTTGAATGGAACAAATACATAATACAGCGACAGATAAACAAAGAACAAGAAAGAAAGAGAGATTAAAAAATATTAAAGAGATTTGTGTTGTTTTAGTTTACTTTATTTTAGTTAAGAAAGTTATATTTTTGTAATAGTAATATGTACAGCGCCATGAGCGTCAGAGCCTGGCCGATACCGGCGCTATATAAATATCCATATTACTATTATTATTATTATTATTATAAAGGGATGATACAAATATTACCCTTGTCCTGTCAGAGTTTTCTTTAGACTTGTCTTTCCAACACGTTCTTGACCAACAAGCATCAGGCGCGTTCGGAATACTTTCTTCATGCCAGCTTGAGCTGCTTTGGCATACGCTCGTCGTGCTCTCGGCCCCCGAGCGAGGATCTCGGGGGGTGCCGAAAGACCACCGAAGGAAATATCATCCCGATTGCTCCCCGAGTCATGTTTGAGAGATGTCAGTTGGTCGTCGTTTCCCTCGTTATTATCAGTATCATCTTTAATAATGAAGATCAAGCAAACACATCGAATACGTCAGGATAAAGACACAAATTTGGCCTGCCACAGAAAACAGAACCGTTCTAAACTATACAAAAACACGAAAAAAAAGCATTGACAACCATCATGGTTAAAATCTTCAAGTTTGGGTTTTGATATGACTGTTTCACTTCGCACTGCAGAAACCGATTCCACAGCAACTCCAAACTGACCGATTTTAGGGCCGTTTGGGTAATATTATTATTATTTTTTTATTTATTTATTTACTTATTAAAAAAAATTAAAACATTTGGGGAGGAGGACTATCATCGGTCTGGTGTCAGTCTTGATCGTGTTACTGAGGTATGGTATTTAGAAGATACACTCCATCCTCCAAGCAAGCCCCCTGAAGAAAGTTGAAGATCCCCCTAATATTTTAACATGGCCTATGCAATCATCCCCCCAATGCTAATAATATTTGACCAGGGGGGGGGGGGGGGCTATTTAATTATCCATTTAGTCATGCATATGTTTATGATAAAATGCCCACCGTAAAGGTTTTCATATTGCATAAATATATAAATCATAATCATAGGCCCATTCTCAAATGTTATAATTATTATCAATAAACAGAAAGTGATAAAAGACGACTCCTCCCCGAAAATCGTACATTCTGAAAGATTGATCTTGGCTGACAGGGGGTAAGTTGACTCTTATGTTCCTTATAGCCTCATACTTAAAACGGATGCCTTGACAAAGCCTCAGTTTTATAAATGATAGCTTGACTTAGGCTGCCGCTGTTAATATTTCACGTGTATTTATCGGCACCCATGGCCCTGGGAAGTGGGAGTGCTGGGGGTGCTGCAGATCCCTCGAAAATTGTTCAGCTCCTGCAAAATTTTGTGTATGATATATTTAATGTATATCGTGCACGAAATTATCACACAGCCGACAGCCACAAATTACGTAGTTTTTTTTTTCTTACTTTCTTTCACAAAATCCTATAACATGTTATAGCTGGCACGCGAACAAATAATACTCGCGACACTTGATACCGGCGCAGTGCGTGGTAACCAGCTGATAGTACACTGTCGCTCAAATATTTGGAATATATTTGTTTTACCCCAATTTATGGAGGTATTTTGTCCAGGATTTATTCCTAATAATTCTACATAATAGTTTACATTCTCAGATTTTATTGAATAATAATTTGCCAGTGTTTGTTTTGCGTGACTGCTAAAGCATGTGTATGCTTCTATGCTTATCAACTAGGGGACCTACACCCTTAAGGCATAAATGACAATAATGAGGATTAATGCCCCACACAAGGGCACTAATATAGCACATCGACACGGTTTTGATCCTGGGGCCTCACAGTAACGAGGCCATTGCTTGGCCACTGAACCATGACTGTACGCAGCGGGGGCTAGGATAGGGGGCAGTTCCCACAAATTAAAACACAACAACGAAAATGCAATACATTTTCAATAATTCATTGCATTTCACCCCGGCCCCCAACATTAAAAAAATCCTCGGTACGACCATGCATTATGGCTCAAGGCCTTAGAGGTGGGATATCAATGCTAGTATAATACTGCTACAACATGGGTAAAATTGCATCATTGCATTATACCTTGGTTCCTGGTAACCTTTCATTATTACTTTATTTCTAAGGACTTTTGCGCTTTACAAAGCTACCTAAAGCAACATAAAGTACTAATAAATATTGAAGTAAATAATTGTTTAGAAATGTTGAAGTAAACATAATTGTTTTGAAAACTATGTTTTGGTAATCATTGTATAGTGTTTCCGTGTCGTGGTGTCACTGGTGTGGTTGTGTGTATGAAGCCCCTAATGTTCTATTCAACGCCTACAATCACTAAAACATTTGGGCGGAAATACAGGGCCTAATATACAAGGTGATTACAAAAATTAAGCATATTGCTTGAAGATAATTGTGAATGGTATTTATCTATTGGGAGTTTATACAAATTGTGTTTATCTAAAAAATACAAGAAATGTTTGGCTTCTGAGGGGGGGGGGGCACATCCCCCTGTGTGCGCTTTTGATCTACCCCTCCCCCCCAGGATAAATACAGATCTCCGCCACTGCTACTGAAATAGACATGGGGAATGACCCGATTGATCCGGATTGGTCGTAAGTCCTCCACACAAGTCAGTCGCACACACTTAATACATACTCCTATATCCTTAGTAAAGAGTTGCGATGGATTTGAATCAATCGTTACTCTTTATTAGATGGGCCCCCGGTTGTTTGAACAAAAGCCAATATTAGATAGCTTAGACAGATACCGAGATGTGATTGGTCCAGAGCTCGTCACGTAATATCAATTGCGAGGATCTAAATTGTTATATTTTCCTGGCCGGTTATATTTTACCAGCTTGTGAAATGAATATATTTGTAATCAATGCATGTCGCCCTATTGAGGACTGTATGTCAATAATTACACACATTACACAATTACTGAGGGTCATTTTTTTTCATTTTTTTTTTTTTCATGAATTTTTGTTCCCCTTCAAATTATTTTGTCCTCATTTTCTTTTTGGGGTAAGAATCTTATTTTTTCTTCGATTTTTTTTTTCCCAATTTTTTTTTAAATAATTTTTATTTTTTGTTAACGTTCTTTTTTTTTAAATCTTTCTTGAATTATCTTGACAGATTATTTTTCCGTCTTTTTTTTTTTGTTCACTTCTTTTTCCAAAATGTTGATTGTCCCCGAAAAAAAAATGAAACAAATTTCGGGCTAAAAAAAATATGGATCCCCCCCCCCCAAAAAAAAAAAAATCAAACCAAGGCTATCTAATATAACAGTTATTGACTGGCAGGGGGTATATTACACCCCCTGCCAGTCAATAACTGTATAATATATTTTAATACCGCCTTAGAAAATAAAGAATACAAAATAAAACCTCTTAAAGGTACTATGTCCCATTTGCAGCCAACATCAAATTATGTAGAACTTTGCAGGAATTATGAATATGTCACGTATGTCCTATATACAAATGTGAAATGCTAACGTTAGCAGTGTCCTGGTATTCGAATTATACAAGGAAACCCGTTTAATTTCTAGACTTCACTGTCAGACACTATTGAGTGACTGACTGACGTCTGTTTTTCCTTGGTAACAACATACATACAATGAGCTGTAAGGGTACATGAGCACTTGTATACATCAATAACCCACTTCTTGTAATGACCGAAATAAACTGATATAATCTTTGCGCAGCACAAAATGTATGACCATTCGGTACAAGTGTCTGAAAATCAGACTATCACTAAATGGATTGCAATCACTAAAGTCGATTCGACAACTAACGGTCGTTATTTTCCCACTGTAGACATTTTCAAGTCATTTCGTTTTGAGGGAAGTTCTAAATAAGTATTATCTTTCAAATGCCGTTGGAATTTAACCTTTTTAATTGTTGGCCTGCAAATGGGACATAGTACCTTTAACACCATAGTTTGTCTTAATATGTAATGTATCCATATTATTGTCCCTTTCCCTCCCTCTAAGTTTTGTCTCTCTCAAACACAAACACACACAAAATGGCTTAAAATACATTCTAGGCTGATTGCAAGCGGTTTCATTACAATTAATCGTCATATCGAAAAATACGCATGCCCGGCTAATTCCGGCAGCCAATTAAGGTTCTTACTGCTTTTCCGCAGGGGCGGGGGGGGGGGGGGGGGGGGAGGGGGGGGGGGGGGGTTCCTCCCTTTATATATCATTTTTAGTCGTCTACGCCACTGGTCATCATAATACAGAAAATCATACCAACTGAAGCCTTTATTTTATGAAATTGTTATTACTACCTTTAGATATCTTGTCATGTATATAAATCTCGTGTTTTTAGACTCATTTGTTAGTATATAAATAAGGTGTAATGCAGATTTCGTACCTTCCTGATAAACACTGTCATTAGTCAAGATTTTCAAACTCATTGATGCCATCGCGGTGGACGCCTCTGAAACACTTGCAGACCCTATACAGACATAGAAATATAGGTGTTAATTACTGTTTGGTCCAATTTTCTTATGGTCTAGCATCATTTCGTCCAACAACAATTTTGTTTTTGAACCTTATAGTTAATTTTTAAAGTATATTCTTTTTTTATTATTGGTGATAGTCCTCGACAAATCTTTCGATTTTTGACTACCCCTTCTACATTTCCTGATTTTTTTAAAAATATACATTGTTCCACATGGAGTCGTTTTAAATATGCTGTACATGTGCTATTGTTATATTGTATGTATGTATTTTACTATGTTTGACATTTGTGGAGAAATAAATTTAATTCAATTGAAAAAATTGAACAATCCAAATCTTCAACAAAGTTAGTATTTAGATCTAAATTCTTTGACGAGTTTGCACACGGATCAGGACTGTGTTTTATGAAACTCGTTATGAATGACAAGTGACAATAACTGGGACAATTACAAGTTACTGCAACCATGGCATTTTATTGGCTGAGAGAAATATTGTCATAGAAGGTTAGCATTTGTTATTGATTACAAGTTTTATGAAACAAGGCCCATAATTCAATAGAACATGCAGCTATTTGGCATGACCTACCCATCCCTCGTCCCTGGATACACTGTCAGCATCAGCAAGAACACAGAAAGTTAATCCGAATTATAACTAGAGAATACTGTGAAACTATAAAGAAATGTATAAGATCCGTCTTGGTCAACAATACAACAAATAAAAAATCCATGACTTATCGTTCATCTAGACATAGGGCTAACAGTAATGGACAAAACTGGTACAAAAACCTATTGGCAATTATACAAAACAAGATTAACGGCCAAAAGACGATTGGACGAAATGATGATTAGACCAAATGATGATTAGACCATATGGTTATTTGACGGAATGGGATTAGACGGAATTAATATAGACGATATGAAATTATAGACAAACGAGAATATGATGCTTGGACCAAATGAAAACTGGACTAATTTGGTTTAGATAGATATTATACATAAAGGCAATTGGATCAAATTATAATAGACCAAAGGTTTAAATGGGACCAATATATAGATTGGATGAAGCGGCCATTCTACCAATTTGTTACAAACAAGTGGCTATTAGCCATGCCAGTAAAATTGACTAGCATGATGATTGGCTGAAACCTTGATTGACCATTCATATAGGGTATAAATAAGGTTTATTCATGTAAATTGGTTATAGACTAAATGAAGTGGGACGAACTTGCTGGAGGACCAAGTGGCATGGGACCAAACGACAATATATAATTTATTTTGTATACAACTCGTTCAGTTATAGGATCAGGAAAATCAGGAAAATATGGTTTTGCAATCTGGGTAAGACGAGGTAAAGCAGAAAAATTACATTGTATTAATCTAAATGGGGAAATTTACATATACCTTTAATAAAATATAGAGGCTAAAAACAAATTATAACTAAGAGTATAATGACAATTCTGTCTCTATAAATACATCACTCTTTTACATGAAATAGCAATCACTGTTAAAATTCGAATCATACCTTCAGGTGATGCTTCTTTTCTTTCTGCTTGCTCACTCATCAGGTAGTGAACTACATCAAGATGACCATTGGCTGATGCAACAAGAAAAGGTGTCTCACCAACATTATCACCTCTCTCAATATTTGCTCCTTGACCAACGAGGTACGCAATAACGTTAATATGACCCTTTTGTGATGCAACATGAAGTGGTGTAAAACCATTATCATCAACCTCGTTAACTTTTGCTCCTTGACCAACGAGGTACTCAACTATGTCAAGATGACCATTTAGTGATGCAATATGAAGTGGTTTTGAACCTTTATTACCAACTCTATCAACCTGTGCTCCTTGACCAACGAGGTACTCAACTACGTCAAGATGACCCTTTTGTGATGCAACCTGGAGTGGTGTCAAATCATTATTATCACACTCCTCAACCTGTGCTCCTTGACCAACGAGGTACTTAACTACGTCAAGATGGCCTACATCTGATGCAACAATAAGAGGTGTCGCACCACCATTATTTCCCCTCTGTATTTGTGCTCCTTGGCGAACGAGGTACTGAACTACATCAAGATGACCATTCCATGATGCATCAAGAAGTGGTGTCTCACCAGCATTAGTTTCCCTATTTACCTGTGCTTCTTGGCCAACGAGGTACTGAACTACATCAAGATGACCTTTCAATGATGCAACATGAAGTGGTGTCGAACCATTATTAGAACGTCCCTCAACCTGTGCTCCTTGACCAACGAGGTACTCAACTACGTCAAGATGACCATTTTGTGATGCATTATGAAGTGGTGTCCAACCATCATTATCACCCTCGTTAACATTTGCTCCTTGACCAACGAGGTACTCAACTATGTCAAGATGATCTTTCAATGATGCATCAAGAAGTGGTGTATCACCACCCCTACTTCTCCTCTTTACCTGTGCTCCTTGGCCAACGAGGTACTTAACTACGTCAAGATGACCATTGCGTGATGCACAGTGAAGAGGTGTCTGATCATAATTACCACGAGTTTCAATCTGTGCTCCCTTACCAACGAGATACTGAACTACTTTTAAACGGCCATTTAAAGCTGCCATGAGAATGGCTCTATCGACCTCTGCAGACTCATTTGCTGCTCTTTCAGCCATGATTTGATATGTCTGTGGACCCAATTGTGAAACACATCTGATGGATATTTCCTCGTCCTAAACCTAACATTGCGTGTTTGTTAAAGTCACCTATGCGTTCTGTAAGAGACTTAACCCTGCATGTTTATACTATTCGAAGCCTAGTAATGATTATTCATTGGAAACTAGGCAAAGGAATAGTTCTAATTTGATAAAGTAATACCTGCGAGCGTAATTCAAATGTTATAATTAAAGAATCCGTCTCAAAAAGTCCTGCCAGTACAAGTTTGATATCTCCACGTTATTCGTCTGATATCCTTTACATTAACCAACGTGTTCCGGTCTATCAAAATATAACATCAAATGTACACTGTCGCTCATATAGTTGGAATATTTTGGTTTTACCCCCAATTTATGGAATAATTTAAAAACAATTTAAAAATAATAGATCTAGATAATAGTATACATTCTCAGATTTTATTTAGTTTCCATAAATAAAAAAAAGAAAGAAAATGCAATGAATTGTCAATAATTTATTGCATTTTTACCCCGGTCCCCAACATAAAAAAATCCTCTGTGTGCCCATGCATTATGGCTCAAGGCATAGGCACACAGAGGGTTTGTTTATGTTGGGTACCGGGGTAAAATGCAATTATTTTTTGAAAATTTGTTCCATTTCCTTTTTTTATTTTTATTTATGGAAACTGCCCCCTACCCTAGCCCCCGCTGGTACAGTCATGGTTCAGTGACAAAGCAATGGCCTCGTAACTGTGAGGCCCCAGGATTAAAACCGTATCGATGTGCTATATTAGTGCCCTTTTGTGGGGCATTAATCCTCATTACTGTCATTTATGACTTAAGGGCATAGGTCCCCTAGTTGATAAGCATAGTAGCATACACATGATTTAGCAGTCACGCAAAACACACATTGGCAAATTATTATTCAATAACATCTGAGAATGTATACTATTATCTAGATCTATTATTTTTAAACTATTTTTTTGATAATTTCATAAATTGAGGTAAAACAAACATATTCCAACTATATGAGCGACAGTTCAAGATGAATTGTAGATTGTCAAAGCAGATAAAAAATTTAGTTCCTTGCTTTTAATCCGAAGAATTTGTCTTGTGTTTGCTGGTATATTACACGCAGGTAAGGGCTAAATAATTAATTTGTGTGTGCTTACAGTTTCCCGATCAAACTAACCGATGGAACGGTCATGGAGAAAATGGCGGATCCTTTTGTGAGAAACGGACGTTGTTTTGATGAACATCATCATGACCTCATCTAGGATTTGATAAAATGAAATGCTAAAGTACGTGAAAAGAGAAGATATGCATGGTTGACTATTTATTACCTAGGGCATAGTAGGATTTTGAGACATGTAATGTTGTAAAATGTCGTTGGGTTTTTAACGTGTTCAGGGCACCTCCCTGCATAAGTTGTAGGTGGACTATCTAGAAATTATGCGGCTGGAAAAAAATGGCCGCCATATATAACTATTGTTGAACAATTTGGAGAATTACTTTTTAAGGGACTCTTATGTTATCATGTGTGAAGTGTCATATATAAGAGACTTTTGTCCAAAGTTATGAATTTCCCAAATTACACATTTCTCTATATTTAAAGAATAATGATGACTACTGACTTGGAACTTTTTGAAAGACTCTCCATTAGTATGGTTCATATCAAAGATAACTTTGAGTTCTGGTAAGAAAAAGAAAATAAATTCTCACAGAATCAAACGAAACTTCAATACACTGAATGTTCAAGATTACAAATAAATGTCATTTGCCGAACAATTTGGGTAGAAAATGTATACTGGCTGAGTAATGAGCATAGAAAGATAAGGAAATCAAGGTAAGTAGCCCCGACACCATTTGTGTAGTCCCATATACATCTTTCTGTGTACAGTGCTTGCTACTTTACCAAGACTGGGCCACATTTATTATGATTTTGATGACTCCAGAACCTTGCAGTACACACCAATACTTACATGCTACATGATTAACTGTTTCTGATCCATTCCACACATTTTCTTTCACAATGCAATCGCATGACAGAACTCAACTGTATCTTTAAGACCACATTCCAAGTTAATCGCTTTTCTAACAAAACGTTTAAATCGTTCTAAAGTTGACGCCTTTATATTAGCTAACACAGCAATTTGGGTTGCTAAGGGTGGTCTCTCCTTAGCATCGCAAACATAGTGAGATGAAAAAAAGACTACTTAATTATCGCAAGTAGATACAATCATCAAGCAGATGAATATTTTGATAGGCAGCGAGATGTCAGATGATTCAGTTTCAACATATTTAAATGATAGTTTTATCTCTTAGTTACCGTTGATATAGTAATAACACACTTAATAACCAGTATATGTGTTCTTAGAAACCAAAGTACGCTTTCTCCCGCTAGTTAAATCGCTGACACTCGCTGGCAGAATAATTGTGTTAGTTACAATAATCCGATTAAGCTATTTAAGATTACTTCTTTTTTCAAAGGAAGTTAATTAGAAATCAGATTACATCGGATGAGGGATAAGGAGTGCAAATACTCACTTGTAACTGTTTACGAATTTTATCACCGCTATTTGGAGGGGGCCCCTTCCATTTACCCCTTTATAGCGATACCACCTATATCTTGAAAAATCTGTCTATATCTCCAATCAGACGCAACTCCGTAAAACCGACTACAGGCAAATACTCTGAAACAGCGAATAAAGCAGGGTGAGTCGAGTGTGTTAACCGTTCAATGCGACTCAGTGTGTACGACAGGAAAGAGGGTAAATCTTTTAAAGTCAACCAAGTATCGGCATAGACTTTTGGAAAATAATGTTAAGGCTAAATTAATTTCAACAGGCATGAAGGATAAGCCAGGTAAAGATCTTTCAAAATGACGAACATTTGACATGAAATTATAAAGTGCATACAAAAGAAAATGTACACAGTTAACAGCTAAATCATTCATATCTTACCAAGTTTAGTCATTTTTAAGTATGTACACTGTTAGAAAAAAATTAAACAAGTTGTTTAAAATTTTAAACAACCCCGAGTTAACCGGAATCGCTCAACGTTGTTTAAAAATTAAACAAATTAAGGTTGTTTACATTTTGAACACTTAGTTGTTTAAAAATTAGGAAACATTTTAAACAACAGTTGTTTAGTAATACAATTGCACAACTCGGTTGTTTAAAGCAAGTTGTTTAAATTTTAAACAATAATGTTTAAATTACTAAGCCACTGTTGTTTATTCAGTATTACTGCACAACTGGGTTGTTTAAAAGGAGTTGCTTAAATTTCAAACAGAACTATTTAATGGTTATTATCTGGTTGTTTGAATTTGTGAAATGACCTACTGGAACCACTCCTGCAATAATCACAACGATTTATACACTGTAACATGCAGAGCTTGTTGCCAATTTACTTCAACATTTGTTCATCATATTTATGGCAGTGACAGACAACATTGTTATTTGTCTCTATAACTTCACCTAAACCCCATAGGCGAAGCCGAGAAGAACCAAGTCGTCGCCTTGCCCCGTGTTCCGCCATTTTCGTCTGCACTGCACTGCACACTGTTAGCACTGCATGCTTGCATGCATGTATTATGTACGTACTTTGTGCATATCGCATGTGTGTGCGCAAATTGCAATCGCGTATCGAGAAAATATCAACGACGCCCCCGGGACTTTTTAAACAACTTTAATTAAATATTTTTTTCTTTTAATACATAGTTGTTTAAGTCAATCGAGCACTAATTTTTCGATTTTGAACAACGTTGTTTACTTTTTTAAACAACATTCTTTTAAACAGTGATATTTTAAACACCGTTCCAACAGTGTACAAAACTGATTTTTCCTGATTTATATTTCTTGAAAATTAGACACATTGCAGCTTACATCTATAAGTATTCAACAGAGGCCCTAATTTAACCGGTCCACCTTTCGGTATTGGAGTTAGGAAAAATAAAATCATTAAATTTACCAGGGGTATGAATAATTTAGTTGTTAACTGTATTCGCCAACAACAGGTTGACTTTGGAAGATTTTTCCTGGTGCCTTTACACTACCACGCAATGAACGATGAGTTTATTATAGTTATTGTACGTTATTCGCTGTTTTCCGAGTATTTGCCTGTAATCCGTTTTCCTCCGTCGGATTGGCCATTTAATCATTTTCATCTCAGTTATACAGAAAACAGATTATTTGTGAATATACACACCTTTGTCTAACCTAGAGGCTTCCCTTGCATTAACCTGCTGGCTTTACTGCCAAAAATGATTCTTGTTCCATGACCAATCGACAGAGACGAGACTCATCCGTTCTCCTTTTCGTATAGTAAGACAATTTTTGAAAGAACAAAACGTTTCAGATAGTGACAGCCTACGTGCATGACGTATGATAAACATCAAAGGGGTGGCAGTGCCACTATTGAAATATTTCAAATCATGACCAAAGTGCATAGTAAAATCAATATTACCTCCTATTACTTCAGAGTATATATTGCCAAAGTTCGTTTTTATGGTTAAATATTGATATTGACAAGGTCACATGACAGATTTGATATCGGGACGGTGTTACCGTTTTGCTCAGTTGGCCATAATGTGTCATAAAGCGGAAGAAAGATCATCTGAAGCAGCAGATGAGGTTTGTTTTTAATGCGTTAAGACCTATATCAATTATCATTAAGCATGTGAAGACAAACTTAGCCCACACACGGGCGAATATGCCGACAAATTGCATGTCTAGTTTGTCAATTTTCAGGAGCAAATAGTAATGTAAAAATCCAAGCGATCATAGCTATTTATTAAAAATGAATAATAAAACTAGAATTTAAATCGTCACGAGGACGATTAAGGTGGTCTGTCTTCAAGTCTTATGATAGATTATAATATTTACTTTATTGAGAAAGGGAGAAGTTATATAGACATGTAAACAATGATGATCATCATGATGATGATGATGATGATCTTGATAGTAATGGTGATGACGATGATGATGATGATGATGATCATGATGATGTTGATGATTATCATCAACAGACCATGATGACATCAGACTGACAAAAATGAGAGAACATTTAGATAGTATATAGTCACAGCTACAACATACTCAAAAATCAACAAAAATCAAGCCGAAATAACGGCGATATTGCTCGCAAAAGACAAGATTTTGTAGAATCCAGATTTGAGAAAAAGTCATCTCCCATAAGGATTGCACGCAAAAAGTAATGGATCAAGTGATAATAGGGTAATAATAAAGTAAATATGGTTGTTTATTACATATTTGCGATTGTACGTGTTTTAATATTCAAAGGAGATGGTACAGTGAAAGGTCAAAAAGAAAAAAAAGTGAAGAAAAGAAATTGTTGGAGAATCCCGGACTCGAACCAGGGACCTCGAGGTCGGAAGTCAAGTGCGTTACCGATATACCAAAACATTTCCCATAGAGATTACACGTAAACGGAAAATGGAATTCTCAAATCCCACTTTGGAAGTGAAATATGAGCATGATTCCGGCATCTGATTGGGAAATAAAGGGCACACTTATGATAGCTTATTGTCTCAGCTACAACATACTCGAAGCTCAGCGTAAACAAAGATAAAACGACGGAGATATTGCTCGCGAAAGACGAGAATGTAGAATCCAGTTTTGAGAAAAAGTCATGTCCCATAGAGAATACACGCAAAATGTGAAAAATTGACATGCCTCCTTTAATCGCAAAAATACGCCATGATACCATTGTCAAAATGAAATATCGTGATGACTGCATTTGTAGAGAATATTCTCAGGTAGAACATATCAAAATTTGAAAGAAAATTAATCAATATTTACAGAGATACAATCAATTTTCCAAAAATCTGCTGACGTCATAATATGCAAATTGAAATTTTGAGTTCGGAGGCCATTATGATGACGTCATGAGTTAATTGAGGGTCAAATGAGACATGAAATCATATCTCCAACTCATAATCTATTTAAATATGAAAGAAATTGGGGGTTATCTATCCATTCTGAAGAGTTAAAATGAATTTTGTATAGGCATGTTTTTGCCCATGTATTGTGGATACAGATAGCGCAGGTCGGCGCGTGCGTTCAACTTTGACAGCCGCTAATTGCGGTATTACTGGTCGGAAAAAGGTAAACAAGGTATCAAAATGCTTGGAAAAATGTAATAAATATGATAACAGAAAAAAATTGGCGATTCTATGTTGCAAAATGCCAGGACGTGCGGATACGCGCGGAAACGCGCGCGCATAATTACGCGCGCGCAAATTTTGAAAATGCTTAAAATGACCTGAAACGTATGCAAAATTAATTTAGAACGAATTTGACCATTTTAAAATTGTAATGCGCGCGTACGTGCGCGTCGAGGTGCGCGCGCGGAATTTTTTGACATTTTTCGTTGACCTTTGACCTGAAGTTGATGTATACCAAATATGGTTGATTTTAGATGACTCGTTATCGAGATATGATAATGACCTGAATTTTACAAAATGGCGCCTGGATGACGTCACGATGACCCCATGACCTTGAAAAAGGTTTTAGGAACTTGATATTATAGGGCCTGATGACTGACAGAAATTCAAAGGAAATTGACCATGTCGATTTCGAGTAAACGTGTGCACAAAAAAGTGTACGGAAGAAATAAAAATAAAGAAAGAAAGAAAGAAAGAATAAAGAAAATTCTAGCGAAATCAATAGGTGATCTGTCATCGACAGACCACCTAATAAGTGGTTACAAAAGCGGTGTGTTTGCCAAGTGCAAAACATGGAATGGTAAATAGCAGAAGCTGATCCAGGATTTTCCAAACGGGGTGGGGAGCAGCCAAAGTATGCGCAAACGCGCGAGCATTTCCAGATCCCCAAAAATCTATCGAGTTCAGAACCTTAAAGAGAAACTTGAGTTCTGGGAAGAGCATTATCATTGTTATTATGCAAGTGTGGAAGAACATCAGATACAAAATGTTCCCTGAAAAGCATGGCTCTTCAAATGCTTTCATATTCTAAATATGGCATATAACAACATAAAAATCGGGACGGATTTTTATCCAAAATTTTCGTGTAGCCCCATACACATCTTTCTGTGTACAGTGCTTGTAACTTTTCTAAGACTGGGCCAAATTTCTATCATTTTGATGATTTCAGAACCCTGCAGTACACACCAATACCTGTATGCTACATGATCAACCTTTTTACATCAAATCCACACCGTTTTTTCACAATGCAATTGCATGATCTGGGCCCCGTATTATAAAGATTTATAATCAAGCGGAAGTTGGATAAATCCAGCGGAAGTTGGATAAATCCAGCGGATCTTTGACAAATCCAGCGGATCTCTTTAAATCAAGCGGAAGTTGGATAACCCGTATTATAAAGATTCATGATCAAGCGGAAGTTTAATAAATCAAGCGGAACTTTGACAAATCAAGCGGATCTTTGACAAATCCAGCGGATCTTTTTTAATCAAGCGGAAGTTTGATAACGCGTATTATAAAGAAAGTTCCGCTTGAAATCAAGCGGAAAATCCGGCGGATCTCTTATAATTGACTGTATCTTTCCGCTGGATTTTTATCAAGTGGTAAGTTACAATCGAAGATGGCAGCCATACTGCTAGTCCTGCAGGAAGAGGCCGGTAGGCAACTACGGAGGGAACGAGTCTTCCGAGACAGAGTAGACCCTCTGGATAGGACCGACAGTGATATCTGGCGGAAATACAGGTTCACAATTAGGGCTCGTGGATCAACTTGCATTAAGTCATCCCACAGCCAGGAATTGTAGTTTAACAGTCATATCAACGGTAACATTTACCGCAGTTCCTTGAGGTGCGGTAAATGTTGTTATTGCTTTGTTTTTCCGTAGACCTGTGTACAAAAGTGTTCAAATAAAGCAATTTTTTAAATTTCCCATAGGCTGGTGTACAAATTCAGTATATTCTGCCATTCTGTTCACTAACTTCACATTATTCAACATCCATGCCATTCAAACCTCAATCCGACAATACAGGGAAACATTCCCTATGTCATTAAGTTCACATCAATCTATCTTGCTTCTCTCCTTGAAAACCAGCCTTCATGTCTAATGAAGATAGACACCTCACTTGCATTGTACATTGAAATATTCATTCACTGATCTCCACACAAAGAACTATCCTGAAATGATGACAATATTTAACAGATCAATTCATTAGTAATTAAGTTTGGATTTTAATTCATTTGATCCCTCCCTCGAAGGGTTTACAGAAGAGCAGAGGGGGGGGGGGGGGGGGGTTGCAGCTTGAGGTTCTTAAGGTTTCTTATCAAATTTAGAAGCTTAACTGTACCTTAAGGCTAATACCAGTTACATAAATCAATGCTTCACCAAGTGTTTATTACGATTTGTTCAAGCATGACTGGTCGAGTTTTGTGCAGTAGTGCTTCAATCCATTAATTTAGTACATGTATAATGCAAGTAGTCCACAGTCAGGAGGTTCACAGACTCCTCTACCTCCACTGTCTCATCTTGATTCCTGAAGAGCCATCTGTCTGATTACAGATGAACTTGAGAGAGGTATCCACATTGTTTTGGAGTTGCACGCTCCTTCTGCTGACTGCTCCTCTTTAGCCACTACTGAAGACAAGTCCACTTGCATCTTTGTAACCAATTCTGACAAGCTGGCTGTTTATGAACAAAAGTTTAGTGGAAAGAAAGAAAAAAAAACATTTTCAAATATTGTACAAGCACTTTAAGATGTAAAGCTGACATCATCAGTGTATTTCTTCTCCTTTTTTTCTTCTACTTCTTCTAGTAATCTTCAAAAGGCTATTAGTTTTATATAATGTTGCAAAATTGTTTTTGAGTTTCTGATAGTATAATTATCAAATAAACATTTACTTTACTTGTACTAAAGAGATCTGTTGCAGAGCTAGAGCCATGAGCGCCCCCGGAGTGTGTGTTCACTTTATAATTATTATTTTACACTGCTTTCATGAACATGCCATAAAAAAATGAATTCATTGTATGTCTCTATACATTTACACTATTATTATTATCATTAACATACTGTTTGCTTGACAGGAGTACATTCCTTTTTTTTCATGCTTTTTTTTTGTACCGGTAAACAAACATATTTGTTATTTATTACACTTCTGGGGAGACTACCTCCAGGATATAGCCATATGCGATAATAAGGCCTTGTGTCGCTAGGCTGACCCCCCCCCCCCCCCCCAACACAAAAAATAATAATAATAATAATAATAAATAAATAATCAAAAAATAAATAAATAAATAATTTAATTAATAACAATTTCAATTCTAAAAAATCATCATAAAAATATTCCTATATTTTTAAAGGAGATTAAATCATTTTCTGTAGCCTTTCTTAATCACTAAAGCCAATGTTGAATGTAGACCGTTTCTGTTGTCTAGAGAATATATTGTGAAAGTGGGATGGGTTGGTTGACGATTGCAACTGAAATTTCATGCTCTTCTATGGGGCAACTTACATGTAGTTCTGACTCTGTCATCTGGACTCTGAGCTTTAGACAGCAAGGTCCTCGTCATGTCTACCATATCATCATGAGCTTCTGCATTACATGTAAAGGCACCTGTTTGTATAGAGACATACAATGAATTCATTTTTATGGCATGTTCATGAAAGCAGTGTAAAATAATAATTATAAAGTGAACAGCAGGGTATGTTTTTGCAGAAATTTTAGAACTTGAAGTAAGGGTGTAATAAAATATGAACTTTTAACAACACCAGTATGTAAAAAGGGATTTAGGGTTACCTAACTTTGGGTCTGGCAATGTTTTAATACATTTATGTTTTGCAATAGATCCAGAATTAAGGTTAAGAATTAATTTTGTGTTACAGCATAACCAGTAAACAATTGCCAATGTCTTAAAAATCGCATACATCTTTTAATTGGTATTATCTCTATTTCTTTCCCAGATTGGTTAAACAACATGTAATATTTATTATGAATTACCAGTCCATTGTGCTTTGCTCCTACAAGAGGCCATCGCTTTGAGGTAAAGGGCAGAAATTCAAGGCTGGAACCTCAAGGCACCCTATGATCTCTTGACAGGAAGCTGTCCTTCTCAATTCCTGGAACAGATTATAATCATTTCAATAAATATTGACAATATATGGAAGAAAATACAAAAAGAAATAGCATTATTTAATATTTTAGTTTTCTTCAATGTTTACTTTTTTAGCAAAATTTGAGGGTCAATTATGTATTCTTTTTTTTATGTATTGGATTCCCCTCCCCCTTTCTACATGAGCTACAAATGTTAATTCTAAAAAGAGATATATTTAAAAATAAAATACGCTTTGAATAAACACTACAGCAACTTGTTAGTTGTCTTGTCGATGCATACCGGCAATTAGACAAAGTGGCAGATCAAGGGGGGGGGGGGGGGGCGGGGTGCAATTTTTCAAATTTGCGAGGCCCCCCCCCCCCTAAGAAATCCTGGATCCGCGCCTGCATAGACACCCCCCTGAAAGGATCTTCTCAAACCAGCCCTTTGCATCCCCCTCCAACTTGGCCTTGACCTCCCTCATTTCAAAATTTTATTTTAGTTGACAAAACTATAACTATACAGATCAAGTTATAAGATCAAAGATAAATATATTTACCTTCTCTCATGGTGCATGGTGGTCTGTTCTCTCCAGGACATTTTTGTTTCAAGCACATACTCAAAGAAGGCAAGCATTTGGTACGGCAACAAGTCTCTCTGTACATTTTCCTGTAAAAGTGAGTGGGGGAAGGGGGTGTTAATTCTTAGAATTAAAAAAAAAGCATGATCATAGCATTGATGAGCATTTTCAAAAAAAATTGTTTTAAAAGATGTGTAAGACTCGAAAGAAAAAAAGTCATGCAAGGAAAACTTTATATCTACATGTAAATTACTACAGGGGGGGTCAAATTGACCCCCCCCCCCCCCCAGTTAACATAGGGTTAAGACAGCTGGGAGCATCACAGTGAGTTTTGTTTCAAGCACATACTCAAAGAAGGCAAGAATTTGGTACTGCAACAAGTCTCTCTGTACATTTTCCTGTAAAAGTGAATGGGGGGGGGGGGGGGGGGGTTAATTCTTAGAATTAAAAAATGAGCATTTTCAAAAAAATTGTTTTGGAAGATGTGTAAGACTCGAAAGAAAAAAAAGTCACGAAAGGAAAACTTTATATCTGCCGCGGTTCCGGAGTAGTAATTACTACAGGGGGGGGGGGGGTCAAATTGTCCACCCCCCCCCCCCCCCCAGTTAACATAGGGTTAAGACAGCTGTGAGTATCACAGTGAGTTAGGCCTAGATCTAGTCCATGCAATTACTGTCTGATTTGGTAATCAAATCTGGTCACTTTGTCACAATTATACAAAATCAGTACTTGGACTAACTGTTTACTTCAGGTGGGGGGTTTATCGGGTACTGGGCACAAGGCATTGAGGGAGAGGGCGAATCACTTGAGACATTCAAATTCAAGGGCAGGCCGGCCTGGTAGCAAAATAGCAAGGTTCAGTTACTGACAACAAAAGTCAGTAAGTACGCCTAGATCTATGTTTGCACAAGACTACGCAAAAAATAAAGATCTACCGGTAGTAATAATAATCTAGGGTCTAGTCTAGGACTAGGGCCAGTAGGGGCCTAGGGCTAGACTCTAGGCCTAGTCTACATATTTATTTTTTTACGTAGGCCTAGATCTAGACGAGTCTGACTTTAATTTAGAAGTCTAGACCCTGGACTAGTCGACGATCGACTTAATTTTTTTAGTAACTTTAGTTTAGGCCTAACTAAAGTTTAAGTTTAGCCATGCAAAGTGTGATTTCTAACTTTTTTTAATGATTTCTAGAGGTCTAGACTGATTTAGACTAGACTAACTAGAGTCTAGTGAAATCTACACACTATTTTGGTTCTTGCAGTTTATTGCAGGAGTTGCCGTTTCGATAATTAGGTTGCAATAAAACTGGATTTTCGGTTCTAAATTAATTAAACCGACAGCCAACTCCGGATAATTACAGCATCGGATGACAGTAGTGACTGATGCCAAAGTGCCCGGCACTAGCCCGGGCGCTACACGCAGCTTCCGCTTTCGACTCTTGCCCACTGCAGGCCGCACGAAACTGGTCAATCACTCGCACACGAGCTATCATAATCTATCTTTGTTTAACCGCCAGAAAAGTATTGACAAATAAAAAAAGCACATAGATGTCGAGTTATGAAATTTATTCTTTGTATTGGGTAATAAATATGACTTGTACTTACGGGATTGCTACGGAAAACAATGTCAAGCTCAGAAATTGGGTTCTTTGGGGTTCATTGTTGCGCAGACGATGGTAGACGACACTGAAGGCAAAATAGTGCAACTGCGCATGAGCCAAGTCGTAGCCTTGCCGCTATTCGCCTCTTTAATTATAAACTATAGTTTTTTAACAGCGAATCCATTGTAACTCACGCTTGATTTCCAAGGGCGTTTATAATACGGAAATCGGCTATTGAGTTACAGTTGATTGTGAGATACGATGGATTATAATGATGAATCCAACTTACGCTGAATCTTTATAATACGGGGCCCAGAACTCAACTTTATCTTTAAAGATAGCCGTCTTTAGCGATAGATAATCTAGTTGCGAATGAAGTCAAACATAACTCAGGTGTTCTAAGGAGACTGAAAACAGTATTTGCTTTCTTTCAATTATCCCAGGTATACTGGGTTATTCATGCCCCACATGTTTTTTTTTCTGTAATGAATGGACAGGGAGAAATGATACAAACTATGACATTCTTAATCTAACTCCACAAGAGGGCGGCATGTTACTTTAATGACAAAAGTAACATGGGGAACTCCGTCTGATTGTCTTGGTTGACATTTGATACTCACTTTTGGAAAACAGCTTGTCGTACAGTATTCAAACTTGCTTCGAATATACTTTCAAACAGAATAGTTAAAAATTCAAAGTTTATTCAACTGATAAAATATAATGAAACATGTTTACGTCTAGCATTTAAAACTCTGGCGTTTTTACCTTCTGAAATGTTTACCTCTGAAATGTTTCCCTCTGGCATGTTTACCTGTCCCCTGTGAAACATTTCTCTTACTCCGATCACATTACTCCAAACCAAGACGTTTCATTTTATCAAAGCTATATTTCAAAAAAAAGTTAGGGCCATGTTTGGGAATAATTGCAAATAACATTGCAATGTTATTGTATTATGTTTTGCATGGGAAATAAAATCATTTGAATCTTGAATCTAATATTTAAAGTAAGAAATTCAGTTAGTGTACGATATTGACCTATGGGCAATGGTCACCGGAGCATGAGTCATATGCACACGGTTAATTAGGGCACTCCTATCTTTGTAACTAGTCCATTTGTATGAAAGTGAAACAAAATAAGAAAACAGAATGGCGAAAGTTAGAAATCAATCAGCTTTATAATAGGAAAGATATGAATGTTTGACATATGAGATCAGTGTAGCTATGCGATTATCAAATTGGCAATTTTTTTAGTGGATTTTTACGTAGTCATTAACAATACTCCCGTTTGTCGTGTACAAACATATTATTAATTGCTGTTTGTTCTAATGGTTGTCTCCCTTGGGTCACTATTCAAAATAAAGGCCTTTTATATATAGCTTATTGTGATAGGTCCTCTAAAAGGAAAAAGACCATCCCGAGACATTCCTTTTTGAGAGATGGATCTATATTTTATTAATTTTGTGTTTTGGAATAAATGAGAAAATTGTCTGGCACTGCATTACAGAGACATTACCGATTCAGAAAATGTTTAAGTTGAGATACGTTAACTGATTACAACTTTCCAAAAGTCAAATCTATGTTAGTTTTTGTCCTATTTTATTCCAATTTTCACTTTTCTGCTTCCCTGATTTTCCTGCTTTCTATGAAAGTTCTTTACTATGTAGGTTGGATTTCTATTTATGGACAATACAGTAAGGACACCCTCTATGCGCTTATATTTACTTTAATGACGATACTAATGTCAGATTGACATAAGAATTATAAACCTTTTGAACCCCACCGTGAGATTAAATTTGCTTTCTCTTTGTAAATTGCCTATATGTGGGATGTTACCGCTCTGCTTAAGTAATACCAGGTGTCAGCAATTCAGGCATTACCTGCTATTGATTGAAGAGAAGAAAAAATCGAATGAAATAAAGTCAATTGTCTGGCTTGTGGTCTGAACTTTAACCTAGGAGAGCTTTTGTGGACGAATTGAAAAGCATGTAAAGAAAACTATTTTCATCGTTATGCATGAACACTAGAAAGACATCAGTGACGTATCCAGGGGCCGGGGTGCTTTCAAATGATATATTAATCACAGCCTTTCATACCACGCTTCGATCACCGAGCACCAATGTATTGAAAATGGCATGTACAAATCCATTTGAGCCAGATTTTGGGGGAAAAAAACTAAAACATGTCTGATTATATGCAAGCATGACTTGAATAAAACGAAAAATGATCATTTGTTTTTACACTATAATCAAACCTTGACTTCCATGAAAGTATGTAAAAAATTATGTAAACAATTATGTAAACAATTATGTACGCTTTAGGATAACTCTTACGGAAATCGTCTAACTGCTTTCGTAAATACATGTAAACACTCAGTCTCTCTCAATGATTGCTCTCTAATAATTGTGTACGAGGCTCTAGTCTCCCTCGTACATCAACCACACAAGACCACCGGTGATTATAACAGAAAAGATGAGTCGATGGATTTTAGTTCCAATCATTAACTTTTATTTTAGGAAGAAAGGCACCTCTCAGGAAATGGGGTATACCAGCGTTATGTTGTTGTATTAAACTCATACCATTTTATAACACTATATATCATTTATTTACAAGAGATTTTTTTTCTTCTTCTAATTGATAATCTATTTTCGCAGCATATTTTGACTTCCATGAAATGATCTTTTTAATAATGTACGCTTTTAGGAATTCTTACATTAAGATGTATAGCATTGTGAACTGGATACGAATAAGAATTTACACCTTAAAATCCCTAAGTATAGAAAGAGAGAACTAACCCACAATTTAATAGCACCAGACCATGGGCGTCAATTCAAATTAGACCGTGGAGGGGACACAAGTTCAAACAGGGCGACGCCAAGTTATTTTGTTAGGGCGGCGAATGGGCGCGCCACGCGGGGGGGGGGGGGGGTCTGAGGGGATGTGCCCCCTCAGAAGTTGAAGATTTGTGTTTGAAATTGATGCTTAAATGGCTTGCTTTGGTGCATACTTTTTGCCAAATTAAAAAGAAAACAGTCTTAAGTTCAATTAACAAGGAACAAGAACGCACGGGGGGGGGGGGGGTCCGAGGGGGGATCTGCCCTCCTGAGAAGTTGAAGATTATTTCGAAATTGATAGATAGATGGCTCGATTTGGTGCATACTTTTTGTCAAATTAAAAAGAAAACAGTAGAACGCAGGGGGTGTGCCCCCCTCAGAAGTTGAAGATTTTTTTTGAAATTGTTGGATAGATGGCTTGATTTGGGGCATAATTTTTGCCAAATTAAAAAGAAAACTTAAGTTCAACTAACAGGGACAAGAACGCAAAGGGGGGGGGGGGGTAGATAGATGAATTTGTCGTTTCCATAGAACAATCAGCCATAAGGTTTGAAAGATACAAGGGATTAATTTGATTTTTTTTTCAGTTAGTGAAAGGATTTTCATTGTAAACCAATGTTTGAACTTCCGGTAATGTGAATGTAATATTAATGACGCTTCTATTAATAAAATCTGATCGCCTGATTTGGCTTGATTTTTCTCAACAAAGAGAGAAAGAGAGAAATAAAGAAAAAAAAAAGTTTAACCCCATATCATGGGGGGGACATTTCACCATCTGAAAATTCGCGGGGGGGGGGGGGACGTGTCCCCCCGTCCCCCCCAGGATTGACGCCCATGCACCAGACTGATAAGTATAAATATATAGATACCTGTTTCAATCGTATTTAAAGGAAACCAAGACCTTCATAATAAGTTACTTTTATTGTAAAGTTTAAGATATTTGAATGAAAACAGTGAAAATTTGAACAAAATCGGGCAAGGAATAAGGAAGGTAAAGCTGATTGAAATGACTAGTCTCTAGAGGGCGATATTCAATTTGATGACATCATTTTGTGGACAACTCTCCATGACTTTTGTACATCAAATTTCACAATTCTTTCGTTTTCTTCGTATTTATTTATGTTCTTGATCCGACTTCATAACATGGGAAGTAGAATATCATTTTGCTTTCAAGAGAGTAGATTATCTCAACGACAAGAAAGAAGGAAAAACATGACATTTGAAGTACAAAAGGCATGGAGAGTTGTCCACAAATGATGTCATCAAACTGAATTTCGCCCTCTAGTGACTAGTCTTTTCAAAAAGCTTTATAAACTTCCATATTCCTTGCCCAAGTTACTTTCATTATTATTATATGAGTTCATTCAATTGGAATGAAGACCATTCAAATAAATCTCGGGTTGAACATTTATTTATTTAAAAACTTGGGCAGAGTCAAAAGAGACTTGCTACTGTTGAGCTGCCCATGTGATTGTATTGATCAATGTGTACAAATAAAGAAAATATGACAGGCTGCAACTTGTGCATAACCGACTCAATCTATAATTATGTTGTGATTGCATCAATATCTAATACGATAGCAACTAGTTACGAAAATATTAACCCAAGGCAATTACAATAGCCTTGTGCGTCACCTATTGAAATGTGTGAGCATGGTAATGAAGTATTAAGTGAGCTGAACATGATTTCCATGGGACATACAATAGGGTTTTGAAATTGCCTTTGAGTTGAATTTTCTAAAGAAGGTTGCGGTCGTGTTATTTATAGGATTGAATCTAGGTTTCCTTGTTGTGACTCATGCTGTACATATGTCATTAGTTATATATAGACAAATTACATAATGACATTTTGATATGGAATAAACACAACTCCGGTTTATCATAACATTAATCTGTACACAAATATAGGCCTACGTGTAAAGAAAATATATACAATGTAATAACTGAAGTGAAAGCGTAAAAAAGGGAAATAATCTTAAAAAATGAAATAATAACCTTTAGAACCAAATGATAATGTCACTGAAACTAACATAATTATCTCCTTTCTACACCATTTTTGGAATAGTCTACATGATCTATGTACAATTCTGTCACAAATAAGACATTTACAATACCAATTTGCAGTCGTATTATTTATAGAATTGAGTCTGTGTTTCCCACTTGTGACTCACTGTAAATATGTCAATTCATTTATTACATACTAATGTATGGAAATCCATAGCTCTTCTAATTAGATATATATATATATATATATTCCATTCAAAGTTTATTCAACACTCTTCATGAAAACATTTAAAACATAGAAATGCAGAATGGAATTATAAACAAACAAGATAGTGATAACAAATAACAATTGCAATTTATGAGAGCACTTGGGATTGGCAGAAAGGAGATATTCCTTATATGAAAGCCTACCTCTACAAAAAAATAACTTAATGAAATTATGAATTATTCTGGATAAGGAATAAACTCATCACCGGTTTGTTTTGAAATTAATTTGTAGAAATACAGGCCTCTATATAGAAGTTATTTACAATGTATATACCTGAAATGAAAACGTCGAGAAAAAGGAGGAAATAATCTTTACAAATTAAATAATAACCTTTAAAATGAAGTAATAGTGTGAGTAAAAAAAAGCCTTTGAACATCATTCTAGAATAGTCGATATGATTTATGTGCAATTCTGTAACAATGTAAGACATTTGCAATATTATGTGACTAAGGCACTGTTAGTATTAATCATTTGCTTTCACAGTCAAATAAATGTTGATTTACAAATATTTCTACATGTAAAGATTGTTAGGTTACTAGTTTTTTTGTGTATACATTGAAGATAATCAAAATAGAAGCATATTTTACACTCTTTTTAAACTTAAGTTACATTCTGATTAAATGATATCACACCCTCTAAAATGTGTATGGTTTATGTACAATTCAGTCACAAGAAAAATACTTTTAAAATATGTTGTGAACGATACTAAATTTATGAAAATAATTCTGTACAGGTTAGTAAAGTATGAAAACAAATCATATTCATATTCAGAAATCGCATACAACTAACATTTGTAAGATACATGAACATAGCAATGGAAATCAATAATGGATATGAGATAATGGATGAGTACTAGAAATCAACTTCTTTGTTTATTTAAACAAACATCTACGTTCAATAACGTAATGCAGAATAATTGTATGGTACATTAACAAATATATATTCAGATAATAACTAATTACTTTTGAACACATAAAGAAAAGACACATATGTGAAACTTTAATTTTACAATTACCAGTATCTGTAAACGCAGGAGACCGCCAACTTGAGACAATTTCAATAGCCTCGTCTATCACCTCTAGAAACTGGAAAGGCTTAATGAAATCAGTATTGTCCACAAGTACTCGATATCTGTCTTGATGACACTCTGCGCATTCCTGTACCTGACCTGGTCACCTCCTGACACTCTACCCTTATGGCTGTGTATGTACATGGATAGGTTGCTTGTTTGGGGGATAGGTAACCTTAGCCCGATGAAATAGTAAGATACCCACACACTTGCGCACTCAAAACTATTATCTTTTCCCATTTCATTCAGAGTCATTACTTATAATATTTTGTATGTAGGCTAAAATGCTTTAATTCGTTTACACATGTAATTTCTATCTTTCAACTTTCCTACTTATTCATTTTCAGTCAACCAATTTGTTCCTATTTCAATATAAACCAAATATTAAACTAGCATACGTCAGACTTTGAACCATTGTTGTTTCAACTTGGCATGCTCATCCAATTAAATTCATTAAATTAGAAATTAAAGCTGATAGTGAACGGTATCATTCATTACAAATCCCACATCACTACATTGTGCATCTATGTATCAAATAGAGTTGATATAATGAAAATATTTTGAAACGTTTTAATATAATTGGTCAGTATTTGGTTACTTTAAATCATGATTAACTTTGTAATAGTACCATGATTAGTGCACATAAACTACGAAAGAAAAAAATGACACTTCGTGTTGGTTCATTCCATCAAGCATTATTTTCCACCTTGGAAAATATAAAATCATTTTGTGGTCAATTCACAACCTGTTTGTGTCTTTCACATTGATAATTGTTATAGAAATATATATTTTTCATTTCACATATTCAGTTTCATATTATTAGTTCAATATATAAGGCATGATATTTCAATCAAGGCATGATCATTCTTGGAAAAAGTTTTATCACAGATTTATGACAAAGAAAGTGATATACGTGTCACTTTCAACGAATACTAATCATTGTATTGCTTCATACATTCATATAAATTCAAAAATACATATTCTACTTGAAATCAAAGTACTTATATACTGTTGAAAATATATGCTAGAAACGCAGACTACAAAAAATACCGCACGTTACACATCTTTGCTGAATTCATGATTAGGCTCACATCTCATGTAACACAATATGTATTCTTTGTTCAATGTATGTTAATAAAAGACACTTAAAAAATAAAATAGATTTTATAAACTGTACTGTGGTATAATAATGTTGAGAAATTTTCTTTCATTGCAACAAACAACATTCCATGGAAGAATGTTAATTGACTACCTTGTAAATGACATGATGAATAAAGTTAAATAAGAACGAACACAAGTGTATAAGACATACATAACAACAAAAAAACATAATACATCATATCTACATCACATACACATGTTATATCAATTCCATAAGCTACGCAACTTATCAGCTTGCGAAATACACCATCCTTTTAGAACTACTTGTAATGCATGTGAAACCAAAAAAAAAATCTGAATATTTTAATGAGAACGACATTGGATATTCATATTAATAAATTCTACCAATTTTCCCCTACGAGTTCATATTCCATTCATATTCTCATAATCGATTGCATTATGAGGACAAATTGAAAGTGACACGATTTTACCATTCAACAAAATACATTTATATAAATAAGGTCATTGCTTTCACATTCTTTTGCAGTTGTATCAAGTATTGTACACAAGTCCTTATGATCTGTCTCGTTTACAGCCTGCACATTTCTGCACTTGACATGGACACCTCCCGACACTTCACCCCTTGAATCAAGGTTACTTGAAGGCAAATATCTTTTCCTGAATTATGTAATTTTGTAAGATACGCCTTCCAGGATTTAGATGTATTTCAGACTATATAATGTATATGGATATGAATATCAACATACTAATAATCTTGTGTATGCCCAGGGTAGCCTCATCAGCATCGATTATGTTCTTCCTGAGGGCCCTGTAATTATATTTTCCCAAGCTGCAAATGGTACGTACCCACTTACACCTGGGTAGAGTGTGGCAAATGTGGATTAATGTCTTAAGATTTGAACCCCCAACCCTTAAATCAAGTTAAAGAACCACTATACCACGACACCTTCATTTATGAGATCAGGTACGTCACACCTCACCACTCTATATAAATGCAATGGATTGTCACCATTACTTAACGTGATAAACTCGACATACCTGCCACCTTGAGTGCTTATCAATGCGGCTTCACTGAAAAGCACGGGCGAAGCTCAAGGAGTTCTATAGCTGTCTGTATTACAATGTCCAATGGATGTGAAGTTTAGCTGATTCCTGCGGCTTCTTTGACATCCCCTGCAAGATCTTCCCTACCACAGCTACTCAAGGCCTCGCAAAGCTCCACCACCATCTTCCTCTTATCCGAACATGACGATCGGTTCTTCCACAGCTGTAGCATAGCGACTCTGCGATCCACTGCTGTTAGTTTGTCCTCTGTGATGTGGTCAATAGCTGCTTGGTTTAATCCTAGTCTGATTCCAAGTTGAGTCCATTCTGATCCTATCTGCTCTGCAAGATCGCTGAAGTAGAGGTCGCAAAGTACGTTGCTTTCATTGCAAGCTGTAAGATAAGGATAACAAATTAGGTTTATTATAATCTGCTCAGATCCTATCTGCTCTGCAAGATCGCTGAAGTAAAGGTCGCAGAGAACGCTGCTTTCATTGCAAGCTGTAAGATAAGGATAACAAATTAGGTTTATTGTAACCTGCTCAGATCCTATCTGCTCTGCAAGATTACTGGTCACAAAATATTTTTCTTTCCCTGTAGCTGTAAGAAAAGGATAAACAATAAGTGGTATACTGTTAGGTTTATATAAATCTGCCCGGATCATATTTGTTCTACGAGATTACTGAAGTAAAGGTAACACAGTAGGCCTACTTAGAAAAGGTTAACAAATCAATGGTGACCGATGAGGTTTATACTAACTATATTTCGTTTAAAGACAAAATGCTTGTGTCCTTAGCAAAAGGATCAAGACACGAATTCAGGACAATTGTTTCAATTTTCTTTGTTCAGATATGGACACAAAAATATATAAAAACAGATAAGTGATACCTCATTACTGTGAGAGATTTAGATGATACATGGATTATGAACCAGAGTACAGATATACAGTCAAAGAAAGATAACAAGTTTAGAATGTATATCAATATCAGTATCATCAATATCAAGTAACAATAACTGTTACGAGCTACTGGAATTGTGGCATTTGATTGGCAAGGAGACAAAATGGTATATATTTGTTTCGCATTAGTTACTGATAACAAGTCTTATTGAACAGGGCTCTGGTCCAGACAAAAGAGTGACATCCGATACGATACATTCCTTGCCTTCCATCTTTTCCTGCAATTCAACTCGCTGCTAAACACTTGGAGCAATTGAACACAAGCATGGTATCTCTAAAATAACAACACAGAGCAGTATACATTTATTGACAGTGTGTATTTAATACCCCTCCTGACACCAAATATAATAAGAGTAAGCCCCATCTTGATTGACACACGACATGATATTATATACTAACTTAAATAAAATGGTAAGATACTTATAAGCTGATTGAATGGACACTCCAGATTAAAAATAAGAAATTGAAATCCTAGTCCTTACAACATGATTCTAGACAAAAATGATGAGAATGAGAAGATGAAGTGACTACTTACTTGATCTACTAGGCACCACTGGACTCTGGTTCCCTGACTCCACCCCTTCCTCACTCATACCTGCATCAAAGTACATGAAGAAATAAATTCAAATTGAAAAAAGTTTAAATCTAGTGGAAAAAATCAGAGGGCTGTGGATCCCTAGGTATTAGTTTACAATCCCTGCCACAGCAATGCTCTCCACTGGCAAGATATATATCCATTTTCTCGGGTTCGTGAGTTTCTTTACACGAATCTAAAGATGTTTTGAAAATATCAAGAAAATGATTATTTGTCTATAAACGTACAATTAATGTGTACCTGATCCCACTCCTGACACCAAATAACAGTAATCTCCCTCTTGATACAAAACATAATATTCTATATTAACTTATATAGAATGGTATGACATTTGTGAGCTTATAGAATATACCAACACTCCAGATTCAAGCAAAGAAATTTGTATAGACATACCAAACTTTGACTTAACTGCAGCCGTACGGATCTTATGCTCTCCACACTTGAGTGACTTTCTCTTGAAGCAGTCTTGGAGCAGTTTCTTCTTACTGCACTTCGGGCACAGAAAGTGGACATCATACTCGATCCTTCTAGACCAGTGCAGAATAAGGTCATCGAGGGTTCTCGTTACAAAGTCCCTTACCTGCCATAAACACAAAAACATCACCAAGATAGATATGTTATTTCATTTTGTGTGTGGCTAATTTAAGCTTAATTAATGTGGATTCAAATTCACATCTCTTAATAGACAGATCTTCGATAAAAATGTCATGAGGATAAAGGTGTCGTAGTCGAGTGGTCTAAGTACTTGACCTGAAATGCAAAGGTCATGGGTTCGATCCCCAAAACGGTACTAACGTCTTTTGGCAAGACATTAATCTACAATTGCCACTCAATACCCAGGAGTGAAATGGGAACCTGGTAGGATGACGAAAGCATTTGTGTTGGTAATTGCCTAGTTTACATTTGGCCTGCGATTAGTCTACGGATCCCATATCCTGGCCGTATCCCCTTTTCCGAGGCAGGAGGCGGCCGTGAGGTTTTCGTACGGATTCACGGGTTCCGCAGCCTCTACGATTTCTTTTCGTAGGAATTCATACAAATTTGATGAAAAAAATCGTAAGCCCGTAGCTCGTAGATGATGTGAACACAAACATCTTATCCCGTAGCCTCCAGTTACGATGCCCACAAAATCGCACGAAAAATCGGAGACCAAATTATTGTACGGCGCCCGGGGCAAAAGTAAACTAATGCCTGTATTACATTTGCCCCGAGACGTGCCGATAAATTGGTCTACGACTTTTCGTGCGTTTTTTTTTTTTTTTTTTTTTTTGGGGGGGGGGGGGGGGCATCGTAGGAGGCTAGGGGCTACGATGTTTGTGTTAACATTATCTACGAGCATCGTACCATTTCTTGCATTGGCCCTCGGGGGCAAGCGGGGCAAATCCGCAAAGAGGCTGCTTGAAGATTGTATGGAAATCGTGCAATTTCAGTGCAGTAGCCGTGCAGTCTCCGCAGCCTCCGCACGGAAATCATACGGAGCACGTGCAGCTTCCGTGCAGAGGTTGCGCGTTTTTTTGCCCCCATGTTCACCGAAAAGTCACGCGTTTGTTGCACGATCAGCGCGAGGCCTCCGCGCGATGTCCGTGCGGGGATTATGAAATGCCATCTACCTAATGTCTACGGGCTACGGGCTTAAGATTTTCAAATTTGTTTAACTTTTCGCGAAACAAAATCTTAGAGGCCACAGAGCTCGTGAATTCGTACACATATTTTTACAGCCGCCTCCTGCCTCCGCACGGAGGCCGCGCGGAAAAGGGAATACGGGCAGGGTACGGGCTCCGTAGACTAATCACAGGCCAAATGTAATCCAAGCATAATCATTAGTCAAACTATTTGTTTGCGGTCCTAACCGATTCTACTTATGCAGAGTTAACTGTATTTAATTCTTTCTATTATATCTATGACACATCCAGAAAATGTTTACCAGTGACAGTTTCAATTATATGGTTCAGAGACCCTTTTCATATGTGTACTGGCAGACTACAACCAGCTACCAGTTTTCTAAACGCCAAAACAAAATGAACGTCGCATCGTAAATGTCAGAGAATTGATATGCGCCTCCATCTCTGTTCATTCCTATAAGTACTAAGTGAAACCATCCTGTTAAGCTACCTACCTCTTTGACAGCACTTGAGGCTGGTGGGTGATGAATATCCCCATCATCATCAGAATCTGCAACCTCTCCTTGGAATACAGTGACCTAACATGTATAGGAACAAATGTTCAAGGGAAACAGATTTATAAATTAATTATATGATGGTGTGTAATTGTGTACAGGTTCCCTAAATTTTGACAGGGTTATGTATAAATTATTTATATTTTTTGTATTCTGTGTTCGTTTTACTTTCAGGCTAAATAGTAGCCAAAGTTTTGAAGGTAACACAATGTAATTCTGTCGAAGGAACAAGAGCCCTGAAGAGCTTATGGTTCTTTAGGTATCGACAGTACGATCCGATCGTCTTCAGGAGAATGACTATAACATTGCTTGGTAGAGGCTATGTCCCGGGGCTATGTATTGCCTATGAAGGGATCCGATGCACGGTCTCAAAAACTTGACATACAATTCAGTATCTCCACCCTAACAAAACGTATCACTGACACTTGACACAGACCTTGATAGTTGCTTCACGAGGAGGTAACATCTCTATTAAGGCATGATGCTCTTCATCAACCATCAGACTGATGTGACGATGGTAAAGATTGACTGGTTCTCCATCTCTTTCACCCATCCATCTGACTGCTCTCGTCATCAACCGATGAAATAGCCCATCTGTGGAAATGGCAAACAAGTGAGATGACCAACAGATTATAGCTAGTGATGTTTTGAAAGTCAGCTCAACAAATATATCTTAGCTGCAAAGATACTTCAAGACAATTATATATTTCTGAGAAACAAAACATGAGTTTCTAACAAGATGGATTAAACTCGGACTATCAACAAATTCATAACTATGCCTAGTACACATGGCCGCCCTGACACGTCCTTTGGCAAGACATTAATCTACATTTGCCACTCTCCACCCAGGTGTTAAATGGGTACCGGTAGGAAGAAATTTCTTGAATTGCTGGGAGCTACCTACAATCAGTAGCCCAGAAGGGCTTTGGTAATATTGGAGCACCTTGCGTGGTGGATATATGAACTCTGAAGTTATTCAATATTGATATTTTCATTAAAGCAATAAAAAGAATAGTGTAGACTTATCTGATACAAACAAATTGTAAATAGTCTGTAGATTACCAGCTTTCTACTCAAGTTTGAAGCCAAACCTAACAAATTTCAAATTCATATGTGAGATAGGCTTCTAGGAAACCTACCCCCTGTATATCCACCCCCAGTCAACTACCCTTTTAGGACAACAACCCCCTAGGACAACTACCCCCTAGGGCAACCACCCTCTAGGACGACTACTCCCAGGAGAACTTCCCCCAGAAAACTACCCCAGACAACTACCTCTTAGGGCAACTATATATGACAACTACCCCAGACAACTACCTCCTAGGGCAACTATATATGACAACTACCCCCGGACAACCACCTCCCGGACAACTTCCCCCTAGAACAACTACCCCCGGACAACTACCCCAACCAACTACCCCTACGACAACCATCCTCTTTGACAACTACTCCCTGAAAACTATCCTAGGGGGTAGTAGTCTGGGAAGTAGTTGTCCGGGAAGTAGTTGTCCTAGAGGGTGATTGCCCTAGTGGGTAGTTGTCCTTTTAAAAATGGAGCAAGTGGCCACCTGTAAACAGGTGATTTTTCTAAATACACAAACAATTTTCTATGTAACTTGTTTGCAAAGACCAAATAAAATATCTTGTATCTTGTATCTTGTATCTTGTATCTCATGAGGGTACAAAATGCATGGCCATTCTAGACAGGTGGCATTAAAAGAAAGGTGACCACTTAGACAGCTTTGACTTTATACAAACCTTGTTCCAATCGAATTACAATATAATCCAATCACTTTGAAGCAAAAAAGGTATTAACTCTACGACACATTTTATGTGTTTATATAGCCTACCTGTCTCTAGAAATCTAGCCATCTGATTGGTCGAAATAGGAGTAGACTGATTTTAGCCATTCCCGTTAATAAACGAATAATACCAGTACCGGTTAATAGTTCATGAGTGAGATTTCCGCAAGATTCCGGGTACCGGGGAAATAGTAAAATGTTGCTGCGATCCCCATTGGTTTACGTGTTAAAACTTTGTTTGTGTGAACGCGGATTCCATACAGTGCTTTTTTTCTGCGATTCCCAAATGATTGTAACATTCAGTCATCTTTCTAGCGAAGAATAACAGACAGTATCTCAGATTTTCCGTGATGTTTTAACCAATCTTTACTCAAGAAAAGGATAAGGTAAGAATTCTTGGTAGATTTGTTGTGTCAATTCGGTATATAAAAGACATATCGACTGCTTTAATATTCGAGGACTGGCTGTTGGCTCTCGGGGACGTTGCATCCTCCCTGACCTATGGGCGCGACGCGTACCCTGGCGCACCTCGGGTTCATCCATAGTGATCTGTCAGTTTATGACAGCTTCAGTGACCCAATTAGAATTCTACTTCAAATGTCTCTCTTAAATACCTCGGTCTTGAGCATTTCATATCAGGTTGCTCCACATTCTGTGATTCAATCATCTAGAAAGGCTTTGCGAGGTCTTCCTCTCCTCTTCTTTCCATGTAGACGACCTTCTATGACTCTGATCATCAAGCCATCATCATGCCGCAATATGTGTCCAAGCCATTTCTTCTGTCTCACTCTGATAGTTTGAAGCAGCGGCGCTTTTTTGAGCTCGATTGAAAACCTCTTCATTCGAAACGCTGTCCCTCCAAGTTTATAATCTATACAATACCCTTCTGGCTATAAACATATGATGAATTTATCCTCACCTGGTAAGAAGCCCCTGAAGTCCACATAAAAGTCTGTAGATGATTTGATCTGCGCAATCTCTTCTGGGGAGCAATGGGGTGTCAGTCTGGAAGGAACGTAGTAGCGCTTCTTCACTACCTTCTCTGTTTCATTTGATGCCTAACATATACAAATATATCCAAAAACTTAAACTATGAATACAAAACAAAATATACCAATATACTAAAAGAATACATTCCAAGCAAAAAACCAAAGCAATTCAAATTTCACTCATCATTTCATTTCACGCATCCCACTCCTGCCACTAAATTATGGCAAGTTTCACAACAACGTCAACCCATTGAGCAATTTTGATTCCAAATGTCAGAAATAGACATTGTGGTACCATTTGTACAAGCTTTCAAAACTCTACTTAGTTCCTACATTTCACAGCACAAAACAATTTTTTGAACGGAACATGTAAAGACAGATATATATTAAAAATTTGGACATTATCAACCCATTTTTAACCCTGAGTCAATTTCGGAACATACCTTTATACAAAAGCTTGTATATAGTACTTGTTTTGCTCCTTTATTATCCGTATATTTCTAGTTAGAATATCTTGTGGTTAACATAAAACATGATGTTTAGCTCCTGCGATAATTGCTTCGTGGTAATTTCCTACCTAAACCGAATTCCTAACTTCAGCACTGGACAAAACAATAAACCCTTACCCGAACCCTAAATCAAAATCCAATTGCAACCATAACCCTAACCCTATATTTTTGATAACATAAACCCGGGGCATTGCTGTGGAGCATGGGTCGGAGCACCATTTAGCTGGAGATTCACCTCAGTGTCTACACCATCCTGTTGCTCTTGCTGGAGTCGTTCTACAGGAGCCTCACAGATGAGATCAAACTTGGTCATAAGCTTGACTAAGGCCTCCTTCTGCTCCAAGAATCCTTGCCACATATGCTGAATCAACCTATCCTCTAAGATACCATCTTTCTCCAGAGTGGTCCAAGCATCACTCACGATCCCATCCTGGAATTAAAACACAATGTCAACGTAATGCCAGTTGGAATAACTGTACATATGGATATAGATTGTAAACCCTTACTACATGGTGAAGTGAGAGCTTTGTTACATCAATGTTATAACAGATATGTGCTTTCATTTCCATCAATACTCTAAAACTCTGTCTCTCAAGAGACTTCTTTACAGCCGTATTCACATATAGCTCATAGTACCGCAGTTTACCGCAATATTTTTTTAAAGTGTACTGTACTTCTAATTTTCTTTCCTTTAACACATAGATACATTGTGTCTGATTCCGACGACGGGGGAAATGATACATATGTAAAGCTTATACAGATATTGTTCATGTATTAAGCCCTATATAAATCTAGAATATTATTTTAAGTGAAGGAGAAGGTTTCTCCCCCTTTCTGCAGAACCCAGGATGGTATAATGACCTGCTTGAAGACATCAATTAGCCACATCTCCTACGATTTCTCGTAGGACAGACTGCATAGGACCTTATTTGTGGTACGCAATAGTTTTTTTAATTCCCACTTCCCATTCATTTCGTAGATAAACAAATGCTGCAGCTTACCGCAGCATACATGATTGAGGCTGTAAAATAGTAAGAGGTTTCTCACCATCTCTGCAGGATCCAGGATGGTTATAACCTGCTTGAAGACATCAATTAGCCACTGAGGATTCAGGATCACCATGTCTCGTAGGAGAGACTGCTGGTCTTCAATGCCTCCGTAGTAGACTACGTAACCCAGGTCGTGGTAGAAGGTCAGCATCGTGAGAAGTTCACGCTCTGTTTCCATCCCGAATGGCTGCGTCAGTTCCTTGGTCTAGGAGAAGAAGAAAAAAATGGCTTCAAAATCATCATATGATTGGTGAAAAACATCCCAAATAGTGTATATCAAATATATAAATAGCATAACAGTAACATTACATTTGAATTACACAAGGCAAATACATAATATAAATATTTATGAAGTATTACTCTTATAGTAGGCAAAATAGAGCTTGATTCTTATGCCAATATTTTAAAGGCACCACATCGTATTATTAAGACAGGCATAAACTGGGCCATTTACAAAATTGAAAGGGTATCATTGAAGCCTTTATATAATATAGCATTACATATTCCCGACAATACCAGGGGAGTTCTAAGTTTGAATGAAGTAATTAAGGACTCAACTTAAATTTGCTTGAAAATGATATACATATAAATACATTTGTTAGAAAATTCGGTACATAAAAATGGCAAATTTGAAAAAGAAAGTGTTTGGATTTAAAGGGATAGTTGAGTTCTGTTTTCAAACCGCAAATGCCTTCAAAGTACATGGCTATTGCTCTTATTCTTTTCTATGACATTCATAGTGCCCTTTTAGAACCTAACATTGCTATGAAGGTAAATTTAGATCCCATAATGTGTGAAATTTAGCCAATACGATCATACCAATTCAGCTCCACTTAAAAAAAAAACACGGTGACCGTTAATTAATCACTTAATTAAAATTAACAATACATGAGCCGGCTAGTTGTGGGTAATATAAGCAACACGAAAATGCCAACAAAACAGCCAACATCGGCATTGGCTGAAATACGACGTAAAAGGCGTTATTTCGTTTTTTTCAACGTTTTTTTCTTCAAATTTGTCAAAATATCTAATATTTGTGGTGGTACACAAGTATTAGAAATCGTCATATTTTAGCCGTCTCTGAACCGATTTTGATCAAACAAAGATGATTTTGTCATTTAAATATGATGTTCTTTCAAATTTGACACTCAGTCTTTCATTATCTCACAATCTTTTTTGTGTAGCGCCCTCTGCAACAGAACTCAACTATCCCTTTAAAGACTTGAAGTTCCAATTTGAATTACATGTATATACAATTGTTTACAAATTTTCTTCCACAACAATACATAAATTATTTGATTAAATGGCAAGAATAACCGTTGCAGTCCTACCTGATCTAATGACATGTAATTGATTCTATCTGCAGCTATAGCTTCCTCAAATAAGAGCCATCTAAGTGGAATCTCTTCTCCCATGTAAGGCTCTTCCATCGCTACTTTCTCAATATGTCTCCTCAACGCGACCAGCTACAAAGGAAAGTAAGTATTTGTTTATGTATTAATTGTAATATTTTACAACTCGACATGCTGCTCAGATATTGTCTGTTTCACAAAGTAAACAAATAATTGCATCATAATAAAAACATGAAAATACAAAAGCTATATAACCTCATAACAATAATAGCAATACACAGCAGTATTAAAAAATATTTAGAAAAATGTATAAATAGTTATCAAAATAATTAAGGCAATGCCATTAAATATTGGATGATTAATTTAAATTGAGCATGTTAAGGAATGTTAAACTTATTACACAAACATATAACTCTAGAGGCAGAGGGGGGGGGACCAGTTCGTAGATACAATCTGCGCATGATGGGCAGATAAAGGTACAAAATTGTAAAAATTGTAAAATCCACTGAGACTAATACTGGATACATGCTCACGAAAGTTACGTAATCATTATTCTCATGCTTGCACCTGTGATACATTCTATTGAACACAAGTGGAGGCAATCCTTTTCAGAGGGCAAACAAAGAAAGACCTCCATGGCTTTAGCTGTGATTATTCCAAAGGCACGAAGTGGGATTTATCTATGTTTAAAAGATCCTTGGATATTTGGGATCATCTGAACAATGTGCAAACTACGAACTGGTCTATTGCATTATGTAGCACATAAATGTGGAGAAGAATCGACAATGGGTAATGGAAGAAGTGATATCTATCTTCCACAAGGAATACAAACAAATATATTTGTGCAGTTGTATTATTACCAGAGGCAATTAAAGCATGAAGCTTGTGTCAAGTTTTCTAAGAAGAATATTTACATGTACTATCTAAATCAATGCCAGTTGATTTTACGTAGGAAATATCTATAATTGGTTTTCGTCAAGTACAGTGGATGAAAACCAATTAATGTCAAACCACATGTACTACCTAAATATTAAAATTTTTCATGAGCAGTAGATTTAAATGAATGAAATATTATTGCTCTGAATAACCTCTTGGGAACTAGCATGAAATTGAAAGAGTTTTGGGAATTATCATAGATTCATATCATTCTTTGAGTGAGGAAATATTTTAGGACAATCATCACAAGACATTGATATTTCATGTCAAACGGAATTAATTAAACATCATGTCTTAGAGTGAGCAGCTTTTATTATGTTTTTAAAAGGTCAGATATTAACAGATTGGTAAATGTCAGCTCTTTGTGTTTGAAAGAGCATCTCGATTTATGCCATAGTTTAAAAAATCGGGACAAAAATAAAATTGAGTCTAAAAGTCCATCACATGTCATCTAAATGACACCAAATTAAGATACACGGTATAGATTGTATTTTGTTACAGAACAAACGAATGCATTAGCTTAACTTTTTTAAGTGATATATTATTGTTAAAGTGATACAAACATTTGGAGCAATTTGAGCACCACTTTGTAACTGCAGGGAAAAGCAACTTTACTTTTTGGATTGGCCGGATTTAACTGGTTTGGCTAGATAATCAGCAATACTCTTTTTCTACAAGGTTGCTATGAAATTGTGATAGTTGATGGTTATTCATGATGTACCTCTTCATCGTTGTCCTCGAAACTGTTTTCAATAGCATAATACTTGGGGACCACATGGCATTCAAACGGCCTCTTCTTGATAGATTCACGGATCTTCCCAAAGGCAGAGCCAATCTAGAAGACGAATGGGGGTGAAATGAACATAAAATGCACATCTCAGTCTTAATATTAAACATGATAATCTATGCAAACAAACAAAATGTCAATGTGACTTATCTTTTAGGTCCTCTCCCATTTGCATGGTAGTACCAATTTCATAAATTAATGCATGAGGCTGTGTAACAAAATATTTGTAATAATTACATCTGGGGTGTGCACGTATGACTAAACAAAATCGTTCATATGAAATAAATATTCGTTTCAATTAATTTCCTTTTAATCAAATTTTGCTCAAATTTTCACTGATCCGTGTCTTTAATAAAACCCAAATTATGTCAGGATGAACTGTTTCTTTAAAATTTTCATTTAGAATAGAGTGTAAATCCACATGTTGCAAAGTTATATCTAGTAATTTGTTCTAATGCCATAGCCCAACTTCACTGCCATACTGACTCCTTATAGAATCCGAATGACCGATGTAATGGCCACAAGGTTAGACAGAAAGAACCGTCTGGTATGGGGAATTGTTTGATAAAACTAGCATTGGTCAACCTGACAACGAATCCTGTTGATAAAAAGTCTCGAAGTGAAAGTAAATTTTGGAGCCATAGCTGACTCAATAACATCACAATAGTTAGGTGTAGGTGTGGATACCTTTCACTTCGGGTTTTGTCACAGTATATCGTTAGCAATTATCTTTTTGTCTTACAAACTGAGTTGTCATTTGGAATATGGTGCGAAACTGTAAACATGCCGTCAGTGCTGGTCGCAAAAAATAAAACCTTCAGAGATATCCCTGAATGAGAAATGTGACTTGGGTAATATTTTCTAAAATTCCTGAACAGCGCACAACCTGGAAAAAGTTGCTCGATCCGAAGGCAAGAACTGTTTGAAATCCTTGCACGATCGAAATAGCTTTCAGAAACGTTTACTGCGCATGAATAATAATGCTACATGCATATGCACCGTGCAACTAAACGGAAGTATGTAAGTCCCAAAAGTGGCTCGAAATTACATCCAAGAGGCGCATGCACCATTCGGCATCTGGGGGTATTGACGATAGTAAGATTTGCAGAACTGTCAGGAAGAACACTATAACAGCTGATGCTGAAAGGAGCTCCCTGTGGTATTCAAAAATATTAGTTTATTATCAAGATAATGTATAATTATCATAAACCATTACTTTTTCCTTTTTCTCTTTTGCGTTTCCTTGCACACTTTCTCGATGGGTTCCAACGATGAATATTGGTGGAGATTTCTGAGCGGTTTTAGAGGTATCCTTATTCCTGACCGAAGAGGGCGCCACAGCATGGGCGAAGATGGAACACAACCAGAAATTTATGAACTCTTGACATGTCAGTTCTGATTTCGCACCTCCTTTAGCCTGTGTTTTAAAAATTTAAAAGATTATATAATATGACAAGGCCAATGATAAAAACGCATATAAACACCATGCTTTGTTATTATTCTAACCGGATAACGCATACATATCCCATTCCTCATATCCAACATAATTTTAGTTTGTGTTGTTGTTGAATGATTTGATTTATTTATCTTCATTATCTTCCAAAATAAGCATGATGCATGATGATCAAATCATTTAATGAATAGATTATCACAGTTATTTACTTACATTGTAATATTAACATAAGTAATCATGAAGAAGGATTGCACCATTAACAAACCTTGAAGGGTGGCAATTCTTTATAACAAATTAATTAAATGATATATAATATTGAGGAGAAATACTGTATGCTATTCTAACTGAACTACAAATCATTAAAAGATGTACGTAAAATGAGATGTATGAGAAGATGTCGGGAGGAGATGGTAAATTAATCATCAAGAGAAATAGCAGTACTCCTTGATTTTTAGTTATGGAACATTACTAGCTGATATGATTTATAATTTTATTCTCATAAATTGATCGCTTTAATGACATGCCCAAGTGTGGAAATGATTGGAAGAATTACATAATAGGCCAATGTGTATATTTTCGAACAGAGATGGACTTTCAAAGAGATGGAAATTCAACTATTTAATCTCTCACACCATGCTCTCAAAGGGAAAACAAGTCTAATACATAATATATAATACTGATATAATTGTACCAACAATTTACACATGAATTAATGAAACAGGTAGTTTAATCTATATCTAAAAACAAATCGAAATGAACAAGAGCTATCATGATATTTATACTTTAAAAATACATTTAACTCGAGTATAATGATTACTAAGAATATTTAAAACTTTACAAATTGAAATTCGGTAAATAAATAATGTTTAGCAAAGACTACATAACACTTTTTATCATTCATCACTCCCCCTGTAAAGCAAAATTTTGTTTGTTACTAAGCAGTATAAAATGAAATAAAAACATACCATTTCATAATACTTGTCTCTGAATTCAGGAGGAACGACAGAATACAAACTTCTACTGAGATCAAAGACTATCACATAGATGGCTCGCCATGTCAGAAACACCTAAATGAGAAGGGAATACAAATTATGCATACGGATTTGATAACTACCATGCTATGTTCTTTCTATATGCTCTATTTTTTCTAGAATTATAGGTACTATACCTCATGCACTGTTTATATACGGAGATGTAGGCGGAGGGGTAAACGGAGGCGCGATGGCTCAGTGGTAGGGCAGTGGTCTCGTAACCGAATGGTCCCAGGTTTGAAACCAGGTCGATGCAATATCTCTATCCAACCCAAGACAAAGCAATAATTTATAAAAAAAAATACCAAGTCTCTGGGTTTAACCATGGACCTACTACATGATTTAACTGACTGATGCAGATCCTCTGTCTCCATAATCAATTTGTGAGTATTTATGCTACAATAAAATACAGATTAACAAACCACTGGCATACATATTATCAATTCTAAATAACTTCATTAGGATGACAGGCGAACTAGATTCTGTTAAACAAGAAAACTAACAGTTATAGTTCTAGAGGTGTTGCTGTTTACAGCACTTTTCTGCACTTAATTAGATAGCAATAAATCAGCGATTATTAGCGATTATTAACTAATGTCAAGTCTTTTATCCTACATTGGAAACGAAAGAAGAAATCAATTTGACCCTGGACAAGATTGTGCACCTATGAATGGAACACACATTCAAATGGAAGTCCAACCTGACATCAGCTGGGTTTTAATACAACCAAATAAAACCAGAACAATTAGAGAGAAAATATAGTGAAAGTTTAAGAAAATGTCATAAACCTTCATTTCTTAGTTATTGGTGACACAATATATTCGATTCATACAGGGGTTGTATACAAACATTTGTGCAATTATATTGAGGGTGAATGTATGATTCGAAATTGTCTAAATGGAAAATCTAAATTTTTGAAGTTTTGTTAGTACAAGGCAAGTGGGAGGGGAGCTCGCGAGATATGTTATAGTGTTTGCAGTTGGTGTTTCACTGACCAGTTTCTCTCATTGTTCTGCTTCTATTAAAACAAACTTAATATCAGGGTTTCTCCTTTCATGCACATGTATAACACTGATGGTAAAACCAATATGTAGGCCAGCAGCTGTGCATAAAATACATGATTCCATGTGCTCTGAACTAAAGCATTATATTGAGACAATGGGAGAATACTCTCAATTAAACAAAAAATAGATATCTACTCTGAAATTGATTAGAAAAAAATCACAGGAGAAATATCAAATATTTATGACATGAACACTTTGATGATTGTATGGGAGACTTAAAATACAATTGTATCCCTTTTTCTTCTTCTAAATACCAGAATCTAACAATATATTACGAATTTGCTTTCAAGGCACTAAGGTAGAATGTACTATTTTACCTGATGGGTTGTGTAGTATATGTCGTGTCCGGCAAAGTCCCATATACTTAGTGAGACCCTTTCTCCTCTAGCGCTATCAGTACTATCTGTTCCTATCTCCTGAGGAATGAAGGAAATGTATACACTTCTACATGAACCATTATCGTAATACATGATAGTATTTCTTTTCCACAACCGTCCCTATTTTGCATCAGCTCTCTATCCCTTTCTATGTATATGGAGAGCTCGGTTCCAAAAGGTACTACATCCATAAATCCAAGTTCTGAGAAAAACACGATGTTTTAATTTTAATAGTTAGCAATGTCACTTTGGAATGATACTTTGGCTGATTATAATTTTGTATGATAGAAGTATAATACCACTTTAAAAAAAAATCTTAGTCTACCCAAATATTTTTTATGAATTTATGTTTTTTTTCTAAATATTTGTGGATGTAGTACCTTTTGGAACCAAAATTGGATGTCGTACTTTTTGGAACCGAAAATTGTGCATACTGTATGCAAGTTACAATTCATAGATTGAATGGATAAAGTACCTTTTGGAATCGAACTTATTTTAAAATTCCATTTTTATTTTTGTTGTGCACATTAATGATCAATTTTTATAAAAGTGGATGTAGTACCTTTTGCAACCGAGCTCTTTATATATTCTTCCCATTCTTCAGACTCACTCCCGTTTCTCCTCACCTCTACTGTCCTTCTGTCTCTTTCAATATCTGTCTTCCTTTACTCTCTCTCTCTCTTAGTGCTTACAAATTGTGTGTCTACCTCTAACCCTTTTAATCTGTTATCAATGTTGTTCAATATACTATGTGTAATTAATTTCTATATATGTCAATGTCTATATACAGACCGTCTACTATCCACAAGGTCTAATTATAATTTTGTCTACTTATCATTTCGTGAACCTGGTAAATTCTTAATTTTTTTAGTGCGCAAAAATACGGTTCGCTGCACTTTTGAAGAAACAGACTCATCACATTATGCTTAGGGTTACTACAATTTTTAATTATTCTATGTAAACAATTTTGTTATTTCTGAGTCTCCTGTGGTAGCACGTGGACAGATTATACATGCCATGGTATACATCCTATAACAACATGGAATAAAGAAGTGGAATATTCTAGGATAAAACAAAGGCATTTAGTCCATGGGCCAAGACCAGAAATTTGGGTTATTGGTACCACTCAAGGTGGCAAGATCTACTTATGCATTTTGAAATGTCCTATATCTATACATAATATTTTGATATGATAGCATTTCCAGACTGGCAGCTTAGTCATATAATCAGCAGTTTCCATGGCAACACAACAATAAAACCGGTATTATTCAAAGAAACAGTTAAAGTCATTTACAAATTATAAAAACACTTTTGAAAGCGTAAAAAAGTACAGTTTAGAATACCTCTCCATAAAGGAAAGTAATGAAATGCAAATTACATTACCATTTATACCGGTTGCCATGGTTACGACCCCAGAATAGCCTAAAATCAAGGATTTTTGAGTAATTTCAGTAATATATTACACAATATACTCATTCAAGACAAGTTAAAGTCCGCTTTCCAAAATAATGACAAAACTATATGACTAATACATCATATAAGCCAAGAATATGCTATATAGTACCTTCCCATTGTTACCATGGCAACATGAATTAGAGTTAACACGATGCCCTGTACGGTACTATATGCCATATTTTGGCTATATTTTGGCATTGGAGAGGTGTTGAAAGTTTATTTTGGTGTCTATATCCAGGTTTTCAGGCCCAGAGAATGAAAGTTAGAATACCTCACCATGAAGAAAAGTAATGAAATGCAAATTACATCACCATTTATAACGGTTGCCATGGTAACGACCCCAGAATAGCCTAAAATCAAGGATTTTGGAGTAATTTCAGTAATATGTTAGACGTTATGCCCATTCAAGACAAGTTTAAGTCCCCTTTACTAATTATTGAAAAACTATATGACTAATCTATCATATAAGCCAAAAATATGTAAGAGTACCTTCCCATTGTTACCATGGCAACATGAATTAGAGTTAACAAGATGCCCTTTTGGCTATATCTTGGGAAAGGAGAGGTTTTGAAAGTTCATTTTGGTGTCTATAACCATGTTTTCAGGCACAGGGAACATGGCTAAAGCATTATTTTGGACATTAACATAGGACATCACCGCTATTTTTCATACATTTGCATAAAATCAGAGCAAAATGACCATACAAGTATTCTGCCACTGCATATTACAAGCTGTTTCTTAGGGTTTAGAAAGATATAACATTGTGATGACTACATTAGATGCCAGAGAACTTAATCATTTTGATTATATGCAATGCTGGAACCAGCACAGATTTATCTCATTAATTTGTTTGCTATTGTATCAAAACTGTCCCGAAAAATATTATGAGCAAAATGATAATAAATGAGTCAAAGGTAAATATGAATGCCAGAAAATTTGTGTCTGTTTATCAAAAGGCCTTCTTTGGGCAGAAATATTGCAGGCGGTGCATGTGCACGAAGTCTCAGAAACTATTTTGTCACATCCTCCCTTTCCTTTTTTTTTTTACTCTCTTTGACAAGAAAGGTGTGATTGAATGTAGTCCATGTGGACACAAATCAGTTTACTTCTCAAAGCCAGAAAAAACATGTATATGCCTTTGAGACTTTACATTGATTGTTCGAAATGATATAACTGATAAAATATATCTAGTTCAACTTCGAGTTTAACCTACACGTGTCCTTTCCATGTGATCTGGAATTATAAGCCTACCCTATTAAAGTGGTCACCATGACTTTGCTTATGGCAGCTTTTTTGTAAATTAGATACTGGTGAATTGTGGTATTATAGATCACACACAATCACAGGTCGCCGACTCTTCTTTTGTCTGCAACAACCTTTCTTTGTCTTCATCCTGAATTGACAATAAGGAAGAAAGCAATATCTACTACATGTATTTTCATCCTCGCCATATTGTAGCCTGGTAGTTCGCGCGAAGAACATGCACGCGCAAAGAGTCTTTGCATTGAGGTAGCTGGCTGGATTCTACCTCTCCTCGTTTTGCAAAGAAGAGGTGTTATCGGAGTTTATTGATCCGGTCTCAGATTGTGGATGTGAATGCATACATTTCGACACACTTGTATCTTGTCAAGTAGGTTTGTTGAAACTACCCATTCTTCACCAAAATGCTGGAAAGTCAGGAGCTCAAGTGCACCCAGCTATCCACGTCCTGCAAACGCACAAACGCAAAAGCCAGTAAAGGTAGGGGTTAGAGACTGGCAGACATCTTCACCCAAAAAGCTTTCAAGTTTGCAAACATAAATGTACCCGATACGGTTCTTTGTCCAGCCAGACTTCTCAGAAAGCAGGTCAGCTTCTTGCTATTAAAAGTACCTGTCCCATGGCGCCGGCTGAGCCTACCGAGTGGTAAATTTTGTGTGGTCGGTGGAAAACGATGAGGGCACACGGCGGGGCGTTGAGTGGTCGCGGTGACCATGCACGGTAAGGGCCTGTTAGTGGCCAAAGAGACCAGGCGAGACCCAGCAAAAGTCGTGGGCATGCCCAAAACTTTCGCTGTGTGGGTACAAGCGGTGGCACACGGTGAGAACCCGGTATGAGGACTATAAGAGGACGGTATATAAGGACGGTCGGCTGGTACGAGGCCCGCCCCCCACCCCGCCCCCCCCCCCTCCCCCCCCCCCCACTCAGTGTTTAGGGTACGCATATGCGTGTTGAACGTGTTCCCTCCTTTTGAAAACACCCCCTAAGTCAGGTGTGTAAAGTCAATTTTGTGTGTGAACGAGCCGGACTTTGGTGCGAGAAAAGTACCCCTTTACCGGACATTTTGGTAACACGCATGCGATAATTCCGACCCCGGAGTAGGGGGGGGGGGGCGGGGTACGATGCTGTTATGGACCCGTTCGTGGGGCAGTGAGAACGGTAAAGACATGTCATATTTTGTCCAACGGGCTGTTACTGTATACCGACCTCGTTACGGGTTCTCGCCGGGCTCTCACCGTTCGCTCATCGTTGACCCACCGCCTCATACCGGCTCACCGATCATAACGGTCAACCGCTCTCTTAACAACCTAATAACGTCATCTTATCACACCACCGTCCTCATAACGTTTCAATACCGGCCTAGCTGTTGCCATGTTTTACATTGTGCCCGTTCAGAAACCGTGCCAGACACCGTGACATATTTCACTGTATACAAAATACTTCCTCTGTTGCTTCCTGCGGATCGAGCTTCTCAGCTTTAACCCTCCCCCTACTTTCCCTACATGCAGAGGCGCCGCTCCGGTGGGGGGTGGGGGGGGGCTGGTGTGCACAGTGCCCCCCTCCCCATTTTTGAAGTACCCTAGAAGTGCCCCTTTGTACATAGGAAAATATCTCCTTTCACTTTGACAAGTGCACCTATTACTTTAATAAAGTGCCCCCTTGTAGGTGCCCTTTTTGGTGCCTCCCTCTAATTTGTTAGTCGCTCTGCCGCCCCTGCCTCCATGTGTAGGCATTATGAAGAATTATGAAGATTTATGAATAATTGTTGAGAAGATCGATGAGGACGTACATCCGTGAACTCTGTGAAGTGTGACCGGTAGCTAGGGTAAGTGCCCAGCTTTTTTATACCGTGTGTGACGTCTTCAAGGCCAAGCGAACGTCCCTTTTATGGGTGCGTTCCGGGCAGGCCAACACGGTGACACCAGGGGCGTCGCCAAAGGGGGTGTGTGGGGGGTGCGACACCCCTCCACCTGTCAGGATATTGTCGGTAAAATTGGGGTGCCGTCGGGAAAAAGAGAAAAGGGGGAGGGAAAAAAAAGCGAGGGAAAAAAAGCGAGGGAAAAAAGAGAGGGAAAAAAAGAGAGAGACAAAAAAGAGAGGGAAAGGGAAAGAAAAGAAAAAAAGAAAAAGAAAAGAAAAGAAAGGAAAAGAAAGGAATTCTTGCTCGATCCTCGTGTACTATATCAATGCAGAATTTTGGAGTCGGTGAGATGTATATTGTCGGTCGGCCGACAAGTTTTTTTCCCTACGAACTGTGACTTCTTATCCGCTGTGACAACTTCGGGAGTGACTACAACTACAATACTTGTATTTTCTCGAAGTTTCACTTTCCTATAATATCAGCTAAAGAAATCAGAGGTTTAAATTTTTGGGGGAAACTAAAATCAAACAAGGTTTAAGAGTCAACAACGGTACGACGAATCGTCTTCCTTTCTTTATATTGTGATGAAACGCCAAAAATTCAGCGCTTCGCGCGGAAGGGGAAACTTCATTTAGACGAGTCGAGAACGGTACAACGAATGGTCTTCTTTCTCTAGTAATTTGAGGAAACGTCAAAGATTTCGCGCTTCGCGGGAGAGGGGGAAACTGAATTCAGATGAATAGGGCTTAATAAGAGTCGAAAACGGTACGATGAATCGTCTTCCTTTCTCTATATTGTGATGAAACGCCAAAAATTCCGCGCTTCGCGTGGAAGGGGAAACTTCATTTAGACGAGTCGAGAACGGTACAACGAATCGTCTTCTTTCTCTAATAATTTAAGGAAACGTCAAAGCTTCCGCGCTTCGCGCGAGTGTGGGAAACTGAATTCAGATGAATAGAGCTTATTAAGAGTCGAAAACGGAACGACGAATCGTGTTCTTTCTCTAATAATTATGAGGAAACGTCAAAGCTTTCGCGCGAGAGGGGGAAACTGAATTTAGATGAATAGGGCTTATTAAGAGTCGAAAACGGAACGACGAATCGTCTTCTTTCTCAAATAATTTAATGAAACGTCAAAACTTCCGCGCTTCGCGCGGGAGGAGGAAGCTTTATTCAGATAAGGATTAAGAGTCGAGAACAGTACACCGAATCGTCTGCTTTTTCTCATAATGTATAAAACGTCAAAGCTTCCGCGCTTCGCGCGGGAGGGGGAGAAACTGAATCCAGACAAGGATTAAGAGTGGAGAATAGTACGCCGAATTGCCTAATTTTTTTCATAATTTAATGAAACGTCAAAGCTTCCGCGCTTTGCGCGGGAGGGGGGAGGAAACTAAATTCAGAAAAGGATAAACAGTCGAGAACGGTACAATTAATCGTCTTCTTTTCCTAATAATTTAAGGAAACGTCTAAGCTTCCGCGCTTCGCGCGGGAGGCCCATCACCCACACCCCCTTAATAAGCGCGCTTTTAAGTGATTCTCTTGCTCACTACCGCCCCTCCCTAAAATTAGATCCTAGCTCCGCGCCTGCATTAAAATATATAGCTATGATGCTGACTAAATTGAAGAAATAATTCGTATATTTATGTCGTCGAGGAAAATGACCATTTTGCGCATATGCAAGTACTATGGATAGTCCATAGGAAAAACAATTTAGCCTTTGCCCCCAGGTTTATAGGGTTGAATTTGTAGATATTGGACATTTAATTTTGTCGGTAATTGGTGGCTAGTTTTGTCGGTAATCGTTGGCCTCTACACCCCCCCCCCCCCCCCCCCCCCACTGAAAAAGGTCTAGCGACGCCCCTGGGTGACACTAGCTGGTACGAGCACGTTTTAAGCGGTAAGGAACCATTATGGAGGCGGAATGGAAACGATGAGAGCACAGTGGAAAATTCAACACGAATAAAATCTCTGTGGCCCGAGAGATTTTCACCGCCTGTCATTTAAATCAAATGTTATGGGCCCATTGGGCTTAGCCGGCGCCATGGGACAGCACCATATTAAATACAGACACAGATTATCAACACATCTGTGTCTTCAGCTGTGATTACTATGGATATGTGTCCTCCGCAGCATGCCAGGCATGAAGAAGCATTCGTGTGTCAGAATTAGTGCTTCTCCACTTGCCACATGAAGTGACTTATCATGAAAGTTCTCCCTCTCTGCAGGCTGCTTCCACTGATCGACCAAGAATTCGATGAGGCTTATTTTTGTTTTCAGGGTTTCTCAGGAATTTTTTCCACTGCAAAATGTTGTGACAAGGAGCAATGTTCTTCCACTGCAGTTCCAGCGATGGAACCTCTGTTGCATCTCTCTGCATTCTAGATGAACTCATCCCTGTAGACATCGAACACGACATCAATCCTGGCACTATCAGTGCCTTCGTGCAGAGCTAGCATCAGTGCAGCATCTGTTAGATGTCCAAATGCCATCCCCTTTGAGTCTATGGACAAGGCTCATTCCATCAATGATACAAGCTGCTGGTGACACAATTTTCTCCAGCTCTGTTTGTCTTGCGCAGAGAGCAAAGCTGTTGCCAGTGACCACGGTATTGGTCCGAGTGTGCGTGCTAGAACCTCTCTATTACATAGCGCTCTGCTGTGAGCAATGATGATCATGCGCCCAAAGAGGTTTAGGTCTGCCTTCACAATTACCTGATTCCCTTTAGCTTTGTAACCATCTTGCTTTTTGTTGATGCTGAGGAAGGTCTTCGGGCTCTCTTTTTTTCATCTTGTCATGAAAGTTTACCGTGGGTTGCTCTTTTTCCAAACGATCTTCTCGGTATGCTTCTTTTCCAACTTTGGGAACTTTCAGCAGGTCATTGGCAATAACTGGTGGGACCAGGATAGAGTAGACAAGTTGACCAACTCCGTTTCATCATGGCTCGAGCTCAGCTGTTCTCGAATAGTTCCACAAATGAACAAACATCGGTCTCATCTTTTCTTATCCGGCTTAGATGCAGGTACGGATGATTGAAGTGCTGTAAACTGTTTATGCTGACCATGTCTCTCAACTCCCTCAAAATTATATGAGCTTCTGTATTCAGATGTCAGGTAGTACCTACTGTCAGCTCCTGGTTTTAGGCTGAAGCCTTTTGTCCCCCCCCCCCCCGTGGTCTGTGTGTCCTTGATGATGGTTTCTTCAATTTTCTGGTCGACTGGGATTCTGCCAAAGATGTCCTACCACGTTGTACAGAAAATCTCTGGCCCTGCATGAATTGTTCATGCACATCTGGGTGATCAATTGGCCAGCCGGGACAGAGTATGTGCATAATAACTATAGTAGGAAAGAAAGCGTGCATAGTTCAGTTTGTCGTCGGCGAAGCACCTGGGAATCATTGCACGAATTAAAGCGAGGTGCAGCACCCAGACACCCTCTCTAGATGCCCAAACCAGACCTAGAACCTCGACGATGTCCACATATGACATCCAGAAGGCCGATAGGGTCCGATTCTCCTGTATCAGGTAATCAAGGTAGACATCAAACAGCTTGAAGATGGGCTCAAAGGACTGATTCTCAATCATCTCACAGTCAGCAGCTTGAGAAACATCTTCAGATAGGCCGTTCACGACTCTGAGGCTTTCTTCCAGGTGTACCTGGTCGTCAGTGTGGTTAGTTTCTAGACAGGAAGCCTTTCCATGCCTGTCCGTAAATGCCTCGTACAAAAACTTTACTGCACGGTTGTACTTGCAGCATTCCATCACTCCAGCTACAAAGCTAATAGCAATGACACCTGACTCTACACATAGGTCCCTCAGTCCAGCATCTTGAAACATCTTCTCAATGGGTGACCACAGTGTGCATATGCTAAGAGATATACAGCCCAGGGTCTTCACAGATTTGATACAATAGCAAACAAATGGTCATTCATGAGATAAATCTGTGCTGGTTCCAGCATTGCATATAATCAAAATGATTAAGTTCTCTGGCATCTAATGTAGTCATCACAATGTTATATCTTTCTAAACCCTAAGAAACAGCTTGTAATGTGCGGTGGAAGAATACTTGTATGGTCATTTTGCTCTGATTTTATGCAAATGTATGAAAAATAGCGGTGATGTCCTATGTTAATGTCCAAAATAATGCTTTAGCCATGTTCCCTGTGCCTGAAAACATGGGTATAGACACCAAAATGAACTTTCAAAACTTCTCCTATCCCAAGATATTGCCAATAGGGCATCTTGTTAACTCTAATTCATGTTGCCATGGTAACAATGGGAAGGTACTATTACATATTCTTGGCTTATATGATAGATTAGTCATATAGTTTTTCAATAATTAGTAAAGGGGACTTAAACTTGTCTTGAATGGGCATAATGTCTAACATATTACTGAAATTACTCCAAAATCCTTGATTTTAGGCTATTCTGGGGTCGTTACCATGGCAACCGTTATAAATGGTGATGTAATTTGCATTTCATTACTTTTCTTCATGGTGAGGTATTCTAACTTTCATTCTCTGGGCCTGAAAACCTGGATATAGACACCAAAATGAACTTTCAACACCTCTCCAATGCCTAAATATAGCCAAAATATGGCATATAGTACCGTACAGGGCATCTTGTTAACTCTAACTCATGTTGCCATGGTAACAATGGGAAGGTACTATATAGCATATTCTTGGCTTATATGATGTATTAGTCATATAGTTTTGTCATTATTTTGAAAAGCGGACTTTAACTTGTCTTGAATGAGTATATTGTGTAATATATTACTGAAATTACTCAAAAATCCTTGATTTTAGGCTATTCTGGGGTCGTAACCATGGCAACCGTTATAAATGGTAATGTAATTTGCATTTCATTACTTTCCTTTATGGAGAGGTATTCTAAACTGTACAGTTTTACGCTTTCAGAAGTGTTTTTATAATTTGTAAATGACTTTAACTGTTTCTTTGAATAATACCGGTTTTATTGTTGTGTTGCCATGGAAACTGCTGATTATATGACTAAGCTGTCCATTCGGAAATGCTATCACAACTTTTTACACGTATATATGCCCAACAAACAGAAAAATAGTACAAAGGTTTTGCCACCTCTGGTGGTACCAATATCTGGTCTGGCCCATGGACTAATTGTAGAAAATCTTTTAAATATTATCCCACATATTAAGACGGTTCAAAAATGAATTCTACCTTTAGGTGAACCTGTTCCTTAAGCAATTTCTCCACCCGACTTGCTATTTGATTTGGCATACTGTCATCCTCCTCTTTAGCCTTGGGTGCCTCCACATTTTTATCCAAGACAAATTCTTCTGCAAAAAAAAATAAACATATGTATGTGTACGATGTTTACATTCATAATCAATCTACAACTGCCACTCACCTCCCAGGTGTTAAGTAGGTATCAAGGAGGATGCGAACATAAATGTGATTGGATTGGCATGTGTGTGTTTGTAAAATAGTGCCTGGCCGGAATAGTCCCCAGGAGTCGGAGCATGCGCACTATCATTCTACTATCTACAGGCCTACAAATATGAGTATTATTATCGTAATCAGTATTATCATGACAATATTTCATCTAACTCACAATTAATAAGTCAAAATTGATTGCAGTTTAAATTCATCAGTGGGTTATAACAACACCTTTGTGAAAACATTTTAAAGCCCCACTATCCTACTAGTAGCTACTTGCTCCCTCTATATAGATAACTTCCCCAATCGGTGTCTGTTGGTCCCCCATGATCCTCTTTTTCTTATGTTAGTTGAGAGCTGAGTTAATGATATAGCCACCTGTCAGTGACCTCGCTGTGTGGTCATTTCTCCTCTGGCCCAGTGGTATTGACGGTCTTTAAAATGACTTTTAACAAGTAAATATTTATTTTGTATCGACTTTTATAGATATCGGTACTTCATATATTATGGACGATGAATTAAGGATAGACCGATCGAGTGTTAAGAAACAAACGAAAACATAAACAAACTAAAAATAACCATAAACAAAACAAACAAATACACAAACCTGCTTTTACAGGATTCAAGCCTCTGCCGAGAGTAGTAGCGCTGTGTGGTTCTAAACTTTCTTCATCCTGTAACACACAAAAACAGTATTAAGGTCGTCATCGAGCCGATTGCACTAACCGCATCACAACTAGCAACTAGATGAATTAATTCCACTCTTTATGACTGTACACTGTCATTCTGGACTGGTGTTAAGTAATGTATTGTGTCATTGCATGACTGAATAAGACCTTGACATTCCATATGCAAACAGCTAATACATGTACGAGGGTTTATGAATACTTGAATGGCTAATACTGAGTTAAATGTAAACTTGTGTTACAGTTATGAAATTGAAGTTCAAAACAGCATGATAAAAACAACCCGCTTTCTAAAAAAGTAAACATACTTTGTGGCTGTTAAACTTGTGTATCAACATTTAATATCATGAACGAAATGTATATGGAAAGGAAACAGTGACCCAAAAATAGTGTAGTGCAGCGTTTTTCAACCTCTTTATTTTTTACAGACTAGGCATCCTTCTAAAGAAGAAACAGTTTCGCGTCGCCTTAATCCCAAATTAATTACAGAAGATTCATTTTCCATCACTCTGGTACACCTCAAGTGCCATGTACACACTTGTGGACAGATTTTGTTTCTTGATTTGGGGAGCAAGCGAAGCGAGCAAGCCAAATCAATAACATTTTTAGAGTGGTAAAATTTTTAGTTTGTATAAACGAAAAACACTTAATAAGATATGGTATTATGTATGCAAGAACCTCGCTGCCAAATACATGAATCCCAAGTCATATATTTAGTCACCTCGATGCATGAATATAAAGATATTCAGGCATATTGTTGTCCAGAATCATCCTGTTTCTAAATGTTCTTGGCGAGTGAATCGAACAAGTGTGATAAAAATGCAACTTCGATTCAATCATGCAGGACATATTCGGTCACCTCGCTGTCAAAAGAGATATTCTGGCACCTCGTTGACTAATTATGTAGCTATTCAGGCACTTCACTGCCTAAAATCCTAATGTTTCAAAAATTTGCGAACGAGTGAAGCCTGTGAGGGGAAAAGACTCTTAAATGTCTTTAAAACGTTATTTCTTCATTAAAATACATAGCGGTTTCTAATAATATTTTATCACGGAATTGATGTTTATTTCATCGTGGATCCAAAAATAGAAGTTTAATTAATTTCTCTCGAGGCATCCCGGGGTGCCCCGGCACCCCGGTTAAAAAACGTTGCTGTTGTGCATTGAAGTCTCAGACAACCCATTATTATTTATCATTATGAAATTATCATTTCTTACTTACTACTTAGGTATAGGACATCGTAAATATACATTTTTTTCTTCTGGTAGAGTTTACCATCTAATAATAATCATAACTCACTACTACATTTACTTTCATAGAGATTATAATTTAGATTAACAAGTAAAATTTCCTTTTCGTTTTTTCTCACTGGTTTATCTCAAATCAGAAAAAAATTACCTGTATGGAGATGATAATTACCTGTGGTGGGGTCACGGTCAGCCTCTTTGCTCTTTCATCCGCTAGGTCTTTTTCGTCCTCTGTAAAAGTAAATCATCATATATCATATTCTACTATTGTATCATATATTACATTGTTATTTAAGATTGTATGACTCCAGAGAAATTTAAATGATATTATTTTAATGAACAATTTGATGTGCAATCCCGCCTTTGTAGCAAGTTTAAAATTACCAGATAGCTAGAAAAATGATGTGTTGTCTAATACACATTTTGACTGAAATGTTATTTTCTTCAAAATGTATGGCTGAATAGGATATGTTTTGGTGAATTCTAACAACAGGCTATCTTTAATAAGAATAAAAACTCTGAAGGCAAAATAAAGCATGTGAAAGAAATTGACATTTAACTAAAATATCTGATTGTTCAGAAAATTTGAAAGTTTTTTCAAAATACTTTGCAGGTAATTAACCAATTCGCTAATTTGACTGTTACAGAGCAGTACAAAAACAGTGATATTTGCTATGACCCTCAGGACAATGCAGGTCACTTCTTAAATCTATATTACCACTGTGAAAACTAGAACTTAGCGATTGCTATATCAGGAAGCGTTTAAGACAGTAATAATGATAATGATGATGATGATGATAATAATAATAACATTAACACAAAATAAACAGAAACAGAAATGAAGACAGCGACGTGAATGCATGCATTGGTTTGATCGTGACAGACTCTCGTCAGTAACGTTATCCAGTGACTGACCGAAGAAAATGGAACCAAGCCTTATACAGAGTGGTAATGGAGTGCTACTTCGAGAGTAAATCAGGGACAAGGGATATAGGAGGAGAATGTTGAATAGCTGACAGGAGAGAGTAATGTTCAGGGTAAAAGAGCAGAACTTGGCTGAACTTGGCAGACCAGGCTCGGGCAATTAGAACCACGTAGTGGCTCTCAGAAATGTAAAGTTAAGAGAGAGGAGAGAGAGATGGCATTGTGGGAGGGAGAAATTACGGGGATGATCCTTCTGCAGAAGAGGCATCCTAAGGTAGTCATGGCACCGATGCCGTACAGATGAGTCAAGATGACGTTGCACCTAAGATGGAAAGGCAGGGGAATGACGGTCATGAAATCCACTTCCGAGATACTGAGGGGCTGACAGAGAGGCAACAAGACCTCCTGCAAAGCATTAACAAATGTATAGAAGAAATTGAGAAGCACCAGCTATGATCACTAAAGCAGGTTGACAGGAAGAGGCTGCATGAGGCTGCTAAGGAGGTGAATGAAGTCATGGGACATATTGAGACAACTGATATCACAAAGTCCAATAGGTTTGTATGAGCAGCAGCGGTGGTTGCCTCGCGCAACAAAAACAAGGGCCATTTTGGAAAAGGAGAATCCTAGGAAACATAGACCAACTAAGAAGATGATTAAGCAAGTTAGAGGGGAATGAGAAAAACCAGGGAAACAGAATAAAGGGGCTAGCTCATGTCGAGAACAAGTACAATGTGAAAAAGAAGGGACGAAAGGTGGTCATTGAGGAGATGAAACAGTGGGTGTTACCGAAAGCTGCAAAACTGAGAAGATACTAGCAGAGAATAATCCAATACAGACAAAACCTTATGTTCCAGTATGACCAAAAGAGGTTGTATCATGAGCTGGACGGAGTTACTGATAACAGTGACATAACGCTAAATCCCCATGAAAGCTGTGACTTCTGAAGTGGTATCTAGGACAATCAAGCAGAACACAACCAAGAGGCAGAATGGCTAGCTGAAGAAGAAAGCTTAAAGGATGAGACGGCGAGGTTTTTTCAAGAGGTACAGCTTGTCACCACTGCTATTTGTCATCTGCTTGATACCTTTGTCGATAGTCCTACAAAGATCCAAAGGACAATATCGCTTAGGCAAGGAGTCTGAGACTCTCAATCTCTTGATCTTCATGAACCGTCTATCTTTAAGTGGGATAATATTTAAAAGATTTTCTACAATGCCATTGTTTTATCCTAGAATGTTCCACTTCTTTATTACATGTTGTTATAGAATCTATACCATGACATGCATAGTTTCAAGTTTATTTATCTTTCTTTCATAACACACATTATAAATATGACATGAATATAAAGGAGTGAACAGAATATGGCGTTACAATAGAAAGATGAGGTGACCTTGGTTGAAAGCAAGGCTTGTGGATTTAAGGTCCCTCATGAGTAGTTTAAAGGTAAAGACCAGTATTGGAAATGCCCCAATTTCAAAAAATGAAATGGAAGCTCTCATTACCAATCATGTGAAAGAATATATTTTGACTAATACATGATGATACAAAATTTGCAGGGAAACCGCCTACTAATTCAAATATATGGTAATTTTGTTTCTCTCATGGTCTGGTGAGAGATATAGGGTAGTCCCATATACATCTTTCTGTGTATAGTGCTTGTAACTTTACGAAGAATGGGCCAAGTTTCTTATCATTTTGATGATTCCAGAACCTTGCAGATGCTAGATGCTAGATGATCAACCTTTTCTGATCGATTCCACAACGTTTCTTTCACAATGCAATCGCATGACCATTACTGGTCTTTACCTTTAAGAGTATGTCCTAAAAGAACAAACTCGTCAAATAAAAAATAAAAAATTGCGTTCATTAAAATGCTTAAAAAAACTAAACTAACTAAACAACTGAGAAAATATGAAACATAAATAAGTACAATAAAATCTACTGACTACTAAATAACAGGAACAGGAATATACTACGAGCAACAGGACTGAAACACAGACAGAAACTAAACAAGACAGACAGATGAATAGATGTGAGAAACGGGAGTATAATAATGCTGACCTATATAGCAAATAGTTTTCTTAAATATTGATCACAACTATAAATCTAGACGATATGCATGATATATCCACGTGCATGATGACCTAAAGCTATACGGGAAGGATGAAGGAAGAGTGGTTAAACTTGTAAACACAGTCCATGTCTTTAGTGATAACATTGGAATAAAGTTTTGACCCAAGAAGTGTTGTATTCTCATCCTAAAGAGAGGTAAGGATGAGAAGAATGAGGGAATCGCCTTGCCTGATCGACGCAAGATGAAATAAGTGGAAGAAGATGGCTACAAATATCTTGCTGTACTGAAATATGATACATATTACATGGACGTATGAAGGAAGTCTTAAGAATTAGAATGGTAAGCCGCTACACGGTCAGTGATGCGCCAGACAGAGCAGCTCAATGATGATCAGTCATGGGACTGGATGAAGAAAGGAGACATGAAGAAAGAGACAGAAGGTCTTATAACCGCAGCTCTCGATCAGGCACTGAGGATAAATACATTCAAGGTGAAAGTTGAGAAACAAGATATGTCCCAACTCTGCAGAATGTGTGGAACAAAGGAAGAGACAGCGGGTCATCTGATCATTAAATGCAGTAAAATGGCGCAAGTTGAATACCTCCAACGACGCAACAATGTAGCCAGACTCGAACACTGGATCATTTTCACAATGGACTTGAAGCTACAGACAAGTGGTATGATCATAAGCCAGACAAGGTTGTAGAAAATGCTGACTTGAAATTGCTCTGGGATTTTAACATCCAGACAGATCAAGAGATCCAGGTCAGGAGACCAGATTTGGTAGTGGTGGACAGAAAGAGAGCCAATGCATCGTAATTGATGTAGCTGCGCCTGGTTATGCTAGGAAAGCCTAGGATTACTGAGAAAGAGAGGGAACAGGTTGAAAAAGTATCAAGACCTACGAAAAGAACCGGGAAGGATGTGGAATATCAAGACACGTGTAGTCCATGTGGTGGTTGTTGCATTAGACATGATCACAAGCAATCTTTCTAAACATCTGAATAAGATTGGGGTTACGTACTCAAAGATAGAGCTTCTGCAGAAAGCAGCTCTGCTTTGTACCGCAAGAATATTACGAAAAGTACTTGAAGCCTAAGGCTACGGGTTATAGATTGCCCTCAGTATGCCAATTAAATATAACCAGCATAGATCAAGGTGAGATATTGATGAAAAATAACAATATTAATAATGATAATGATATAAAAATAATAATAATAATAATAATAATAATAATAACAATAATAATAATAATATTATCAAAATGTATAACAAAGACATGTATAAAGCACTGACACTATGTTTTTTCAAATGGTAACATGAAGTTAAATGAAAAGATATGCTTTCAGTTTTGATTAAAAAGTGTTTTTCTGTCCTCATTTGTCATAATTTGAAAAATTCAAAATGTCAGAATTAAAGATATACTATAGCAGAAAATGCGAAAGTTAGTGTGATTGGATTAGCATTATGTGTATTTGTTAAATTGCGCTTGACCAGAATACTCCTCAGGGAGTGGAGTATGTGCATTATCATTCTACCATTTATAGGTCTACAAAATATATGACTGTTATTATCATTTAGTGATATAATAATATTTCATGTAAATAACATTTAATAAGTCAGATAGTTTTGAAATGAATTGAATTATTTCCACTTTTGAATTAAAAACACAGAAACACAGTTATATACAAAAGTAAAAGTACAATAAGTAAACAAGCATCAAATACATGCAAATTAAGAAAATAAAAGTACAAATTTACACGACTTAGTTGAAAGACATACAATGTAAATGTGGCGGGATCAAAACAAGTTTGTGTAAAAATTATATCTATGATCCCGCAATGGATAGTAGTTTAAATTGTAAACCGAGTTATGAATTTTGTGATTATGGTGATAGTGTTTCTGTGATAACAGTTTAAAATGAGTTTTAACAAATAAATACATATTTGTCATTAAATTATATTATACTTTATATCTTCTGGACGATGATATAAAGATTGATCTAGAGTTAAGAAAACAAACAAACACAAACAAATTAAAGCTAACGAAAAAAAATATACACAAACCTGCTTCTTCAGGATGCAGGCCTGGTTCAAAACTGTCTTGATCCTGTACTCAAAATAAATCAGTATCAAGATTGTCATCATGCAACTTGCAATAGTTGCATCATAATTAGCAACTAGAACTACTTTGTTTAAGTGGTTGATGAGATGATACCACGATTTATTCGTTTACACTGTCATTCTAGACTGGTCAAGAGCAATTTATTGTTTGATTTCATGATTGACTAAGTACTTGGCAGACTAAATGTAAACAGTACAGCTAATACATGTGCTAGATTATGTGAATATTTCAATGGCTAATAAAGAATTAAATGTAACCTTGTGTTACACTGATACAAATAATCAAAGTATATTATCATGAATGAAATGCATATGCGAAAGAAACAGCGACCTCGATATACTGCAGTGCATTGTAGACTCAGACAGCCCATACAATGATCATGATTTACTTACGATACAGGTAAATTGCTATCAGATTCAGTGGGCACATTTCTGAAATGATTTGTTTAAACGATCATCATAACTATAATATTTTGTTGTTCTGGCTGAATTCACTTCTCCATCATAATCATAACATAATACTACATTTACTTTAACATAGAATTTTATTTAGATTAATAACAAGTACACAAGCCATTTCATTCTCTATTACTGGTTTACCTCAATTCAGAAAAACAATACCTATATAGAGATGATAATTACCTGTGGTGGGGTCACTGTCAGCCTCTTTGCTATTTCATCCGCAAGAGCTGTTTCGTATTCATCCTCTTTGAAAGTATATCAGCATATATAATATTATACTATTGTATCATTTATTACATTGTTATATTAGATTGTTTGACTTCATCATAATTGAAATTGTATGATTTTAATGATCAATTTGATGTGCTATCGTGCCTTTATAAGAAGTTAAACGTCAACGTATAGCTAAAAATATGATGTAATGTGATGCAACTCCTTCAATTGTTCTAATACACAGTTTGACTAAAAATTAAATTTTCTTCAAAACTTATAGCTGAAAAGGATATGTTTTTGGTGACTTCTAACAACATGCTATCCATAATAAGGATAACAAGACAAATGCGACCGCGTCTCCTATATGCCTCCGCCCTAAATGCAGTATACGAAATGGATAGAATAATTCGTGATATATCACAATGTAAACAAAACTAAATCTCTTATGGTTCTTGAGGTATTGCAATAGCAAGTTTAAAAGCTGTAGTTGCCAAAATTGACCTCTGTGACCTTTGACCTTTTATCTATTAACCAAAAACCTGATCAGATTGTCTTCCTATGGTAATATATATTATCTTCAAGTTTGAGCTTTATATCTCTAGTAGTTCTAGAAATGTTGCAATAAAAAGGCCAATAGCTGGAATTTCACAAGTTGACCTCTGTGAACATTGACCAAGTTACTCCAAATTTGTAACAGATCGTCTTATCATGGTGATACATATTATCTCTAAGTTTGAGCCTCGTATCTCAAGTGGTTCTTGAGATATCGCAATAACGAAGGCAATGCCAGGAATTTCATATGTTGACCTCTGTGACCTTTGACCTAATCAGATCGTCTTCCTTTGGTGCTACTTACTATCATCAAATTTGAAGTTCATATCTCAAGTGGTTCTTGAGATATTGCGTTAATGAGAAAGCGGACGGACGTACGGACGGACGGACAACCCCTCCATCACCACCTTTGGTGGGCGGAGGCATACAAACTCTGAAGGAAAAAGAAGCTTGTGAAATAAATTGATTTAAAAAAAATGTATATATTTTATTGTATAGAAAAGGGGAAAGTTGTTCCATCAATCAGTTCGATAATTTGACATTTACATAGCAGTACAAAAAACAATGATATTACTAGGATATCGTAAAGGACCATTAGTTCACTTCTTATCTCATATCTATATTACCACTTTAGACGTAGTGATTGCTATGTCAGGAAACGTTTCAGACAATATTAATGATAATAATAATAATAATAATGATAATGATGATGATAACAATAATTATAACAATAACGACAATAATAATGACAATAATAACAACAATAATAATAATGATAATCATAGCACTAATAATAATGATAGTGATCATAATAACAATGAAAATGACAATAATAACAAAATACTTTTATAAACCACAGCCACTATGTGCTAAGAAATTGTAACATTAAGATATACAAATGTAAAGATACGCTTTAAGTTTAGATTTCTTTTAAAAGTATTTTCCGTCCTCATGTGGCTCCAACATTTTACAATTCATATTAAAGAAATACTTATGCAGAGAATGTCATTTTTCTTATTGTAAAGACAAATCTCTGTTAAAGTTCTACTTACCTTTTGTATCTTTATTTCCATGTCCTTTTTTGTGAATTGACCACATTTTCTCGTTAGCCTGTGCAACCTCAATACAAATTTCACATGCGTTTGTTGTTTCCACACCGTCCGTCTTTGCCTCATTTGTATCAAATCTGAAGCAAATAATAATATGATGATAATAATAATAATATTATTAAAAATTAGAATAATGATAATACCAAATACAAATATTAATATTAATAATATTAATGATAATGATATATACGCACATATATTACGAAGCACGAAAATCAAATCGATACGCAAAGTATTCAAAACATTCAACAAGCTGAATTCGGTAAAATCAGACAAATCCGAGTACAATTAACAAAAAGCCGATAAAGAAATGATGAATTATAAATGTTTCGAAGTTAAAATGACGTAAATCTCAAACTGTCAAAAATGTGAATTAAATTTTGAAAATATTTGTGACGTAATCGGGGATGACGAGCTCTCCCAAATATTGCCACATGAAAATATCTTGAACTTCAGTTCTATCCATAGCACCTTGTCCCACAGGGTTGTACTCCAAGTAAAGAAGAATCAAAGAGAAAAGGAGAGAGATCATATCCATATCCATATCCAGTAACCATGTACATCTATACTATTCTGATCTGTTTTCAAGTGTGTGCTTTATTTGTTATGATAATGCTTGCACCTTTATATCTATAACTTTGATAATATATTTCGTCTGTATCGAGCAACACTATTATCTACATTGGATAAGATTCTACCAATGTGTATTACTGTTTATAGACCCCCGCATATTTTGATTTTTGTTTATTATGTGCATACACGGCTTATTGTCGTAGAACGTGTTGTCTAATATTAAAACCATTATCTAATTAAATCGGATTGCATATTGGCAAATTATATCACATATATTTTGTACCACAATGGTCAAGTTGCCGTACACGACACCATACGACATTACGACTCTCAAAACAATGATTAACAGATTTGGTTCAAACGTTCACCGATCTGTTTGTCTAGTTGTTCTGCTTTTCTTCAAAGCAAATTTTTCAAATGATTGAAATTTTTACAAGTTCTTATTCTTCATTTTCTCATTTTTGTCTCGTTAAAACAAAAATATTGATACATATGTCAACGATGTTTAATACATTTAATTACTTTTAATAACATAATGAAGCAGGAAAAGTTTTTCATTAAGATTCCAACAGTTAATTATTGTGCATGTTGTTTTGATGAGTCATCTCACTTCTTCTTCTAGAGCTCATCAAGTAATATGAATATAGTCATCACAGCAAGATTATAAACATTGTAGACATGGTATACAGATCATAGTTATCACACTATAGTAGACATAATTTGCACATTCACACATTTTTACTGATTAGAAATGATTCTATAACCAACAAAAGAGATAATAAAATATAAATGCGATTTAAAAAAGGAAAAGTAATCACAAAGGGAACTATTTTTATTATCGAGAAGTCAAAATAAACAAAATTAAAATTATCTTGCTACCTTACTCTTTTTTTTAAAGGTTTTATTTCCACATTAACTGCATATGAAAAGAATTTACAAAGTAAGGCATATACAAGGTATCAAAACATGTACATAATATTCGATTGATACAACAGTAATAAAAACGATTTAATGGCAAGTCATTAAATACAAATGATGCTAAAAATAATCTGCAGTAATGAGGAGGAAACTTTGGAAGCATTATGCTTGTAATTAAGGTTCCCTTTACATAATACATTTTGTTACATAATATATAAAACAAAAAACAAAACAAAAGAACAAAAACAGATGTGTGGTGCAGCCAGCCAACAAGTGTTGATAATACCGATGGTCTCTATCATGATGAAAAAGATTTCATGTATCCAAACAGAAAATTTTAAGTCAACATGACTGGTAATAATGTTGTCTATTTTTTTTCTTCAAGTGAATGGAGGAAACAAACAATATACAGAGGCAGATACTCAAGGAAAAATACGGATAGAGAGAGAGAGAGATTTTTGAAAAGAGATAAAGGGGTAATAAAGATATTACCTTTGTCCTGTAAGAGTTTTCTTTAGACTTGTCTTTCCAACACGTTCCTGTCCAACAAGCATCAGGCGAGTTCGGAATACTTTCTTCGTGCCAGCTTGAGCTGCTTCGGCATACGCTTGCCGTGCTCTCGGCCCCCGAGCGAGGATCTCAGGCGGTGCCGAAAGACCACCGAAGAAAATATCAACCCGATTGCTCCCCAAGTCATGTTTCAGAGATGTCAGTTGGTCATCGTTTACCTCGTTATTATCAGTGTCATCTTTAATAAAGAAGATCAAGCAAACACATCGAATACGTCAGGGTAAAGACACAAATTTGGCCTTCCACAACAAACAAAACCGTTCTAAACTATACAAACACATGAAAAAAACATGGACAAATATCATGGTAAATAAATAAAGTTTGGGTTTTGATATGACTGTATCACTTTGCAGCTTACACCTTAGTCACACCGCAGAAACCAACTCCACAGCAACTCCAAACTGACCGATTTAGGGGCTGTTTTTTTGTTTGGGGGGGGGGAGGGGAGGACTATTAGGGTCCGGTGTCGGTCTTGTTCGTTTGACTGATGTATGGTATTTAGAAGATACACTCCATCCTCCAAGCAGAGCTCCCTGAAGAAAGGTGAAAATCCCAATATTTGACCATGGGGGGGGGGGGGGGGCCTATGTAATTATCCCCCAATGTCATGCATATGTTTATGATAAAATACCCACCATAAACTTTGTTATTCCTGACTCATTTTTCCTGATTAAGGTGTCATATGAAAGAGCAGAAATTGAACTTTCTAGAAATGTGATTTTCTCTTTCAAATTCAGATACCACCCGTCAAATGACTTTTTGGTTTCTTCTCTTCAAATTGTTTTGAATCACCCATGCGTGGAATATGCAACATATGAGTTTTTTTTTGAAAAAAAAAGGATCTTAACTTTACGAATATGTGTCATTTATTAATTATAATTTCGATTAAGTTATGATAAAACATCGATAATTCTCGGTTTCGTTTTTTCTGGGAAGCACTGTATAACTAATGTTTTGCCTTTTTTTCTTAATTTAAAATTTAAGATTTTGGTATCCTTCTTGTAATAGATTATCTAGTGGACCTCTGTCTTATGCTCTTTCTGACTATATTTTATCAGAATAATGCATCTTAACTATTAGAAAATCAATTTCAGGAATAAATGAGTAATGTTGACAGCATGTCGACTTTCTCCAGCATTCAGTTTAATCGTCGAAGCCTTAAGACAAATTACGGTGGAATATTTTATTACATTGACACATTTTCACACAATTTTGATGTTGTTGGTTTAACTGAAACCTGGATAAATAAAAGTGAAGATTATTTCTATATTCATACCAAAAAAGTAATCGTTTTTACATAACGGAAGGCCAATGCGTAAAGGAGGTGGTGTTGGAGTTTTAGTGAATGAAAATATCAAGTTCTTTCAATGGTTAGATTTGTCACTTCCTGTGGCTTGTGAAAGTCTTGAACTGGTGTTCATTGAAATTCCAACAAACGTGACAGAAATGTGCTAATTACGGTCCTCTACAGACCACCTAATCAATCTATCAATTCTTTTCTGAAAGTAATAAGTCCTGTTTTGTCTAAAACAATTAGACAAAAAAAGAATGTTATCTCTTTGATAATTATTATATTGATCTTATGAAGTTGGATTCAACCCGAAACATAAATGATTTTCTTGAATTCATGCTGTTTTTATCCCGCTATTTTAAATCCAACTAGAATTACCACAGACACAGCATTGAAAACATCTTCGCAAATATACCAATAACTAAGACTTTATTCTTACAGAAACGAATACCCTTCGATGAGCCTATGTTATGGAGTCATCTACCACCTGATATCAAAAATCGTTCTTCATTGTATTCATTTACGGCTAAATTAAGATTATTCCTGATAAACATCATTTACATCATTCACATATACATAAAGATAGATGCCCTTTTTTCATTGTCTTTTATATTTCCTCCCTCTTCTTTCTCGTTATTGGTACCACCTCATCATTTGACTTTATGTTTATTTTTAATTGTACAATTCTTTTTTAATTATTTGGGGCAGTCCTGGACAAATAATTTTAGATTTTTGACTCCCCCTTCTACATTTGCTGTTTTTTTCTTTTTAAAACATACATTATTTCCATATGGAGTCGCTTTATATATGCTGTACATGTTCTATTATTTTACTGCATGTATCTTTTTTATTTTACGTATTTTCCTTTGTTTGGCATTTGTGGAGAAATAAATTGAATTGAATTAAAAAAATTGAACAATCCGAATCTTCAATAAAGTTAGTATTTAAATCTGAATTCGTTGCGAGTTTGCATGCAAGGAGCCTCGGGGGTATAGTAGCACACAGATCAGGGCAGTGTTTCATAAAACTCGTTATCAATAACAAGTTACAATAACTGTTACAATTACAAGCTACTGCAATCATGGCATTTGATTGGCTGAGAGTAATAATATATAGAAGGTTAGCATTTGTTATTGATAACAAGATTCATGAAACAAGGCCCAATTGTTTTTGTTAGAACATGCAGCTATTTGGCATGACCTACCCATCCCCCGTCCCTGGATACACTGTCAGCATCAGCAAGAACACAGAAAGTGAATCCGAATATAATGAGAGAATACTGTGGAACTATAAATGAACCTTTAAGTTCATTCTTGGTTAACAAAAAAAATGTCCATGACTAATCGTTCATTTAGACATATATATTTATTTATTTATTTTGTTTTATTTACCCAGGGTAACCCCATCAGTGAAAAAAACACTGTTATACTCGGGGGCCCTGCAATAGTACACAAATTACAAACATGTAAATAAATACAAAACAACAAATATTACAAAGACATCAGACCTGCACGAAATATTAAACTTTTAAGAAAGAAAAAAAGAAAGAAAAATCGAACTATAAGGCTCCCACAATGCCTCCGCTTGTCGGAACCAACTGGACAGCAAGGTCCGAGGCACTACCTCCAAACACTACTCTCCCTCGCCACCCCATATTGAATTTTTTATTTTTTGTTTGTTTGTTGATGTGTTTGTGTTCATACCAAACCATCTACTGATCTCTAATTCTCCAATATGAAGTAGCAAAGGACTGCCTAGAAACAGCGCCCCGAATCCCACTATCCAGCCGATTCCAGAGAACGGAAGCACAATGAGAAAAGGCTTTTTTTTACCAGCCTGTGTGCGGACAAGTGGCACCACAACACCAGTGTGCACTGCATTCCTTGTCCGGTGTGAATGTATACTTTCCGAACATACAAAAAGTTCAATGAGGTAAACTGGTGCTTCCCCGCGGAGTACACTGTGCACTGTTTTGCATTCATGAAATTGCCACCTTTCTTCAATTGAAACCCATTTTAATTTGTTATATGCCTGTTCAATGGGAGTAGAATAATTTACTTTTAAGATCAACCGGGCCATTTTCTTGTGTTGTGTTATTAAACCGTCTTTCAAATATTGTGCACATGTGGACCATGAATTGCTACAGTAGTCAAAGTGAGGTAATATAAGTGAGTTAGCTAAGACTTTAGAGCTGTCAACCGTGAGGTATTTTCGGAGTCTACCAAAGAGTGCAAGTCGGGAACCAATCTTTTTGTATTGTTTCTTCAATATGTTTTTGCCAGGTTAATGTCTCATCCATCCAAACCCCAAGATATTTATAGGTGTTTACTCTTTCCAGCTCATGGTTGTCAACAGCGAGATTTATAACACCACAATTTGTAAGTTTCCTATGGGAGCCAAAAACCATATATTGAGTTTTTGATAAATTCAACCTGAGATGATTTTGTGTCAGCCATTTATTGACTATCTCAAGCTCCTTATTCAGTACAGATTCAGTGTCTTTAATATCTTTCCCACTGTAGTACAATATTTTATCGTCGGCGTTCGTAAGTTCACTGTCTTTAACTCCATACAAAGGACTAACAGTAATGGACAAAACTGGGAAATAGACCTATTGGCAATTATACAAAATAAGATTAATGGCCAAATGATGAGTAGACCATATGGTTATTAGACGAAATATGACGGACTCAATATGATGCTTGGACCAAACTGAAACTGGACTATTTTGGTTTAGATAGATATTAGATAAAAAGGCAATTGGACCAAATTATAAAAGACCAAATGTTTATGGGACCAAAATGAGAAAAAAATGTACATGCATTGGATGAAGCAGCCATTCTACCAATTTGTTACAGACAAGTGGCTATTGGCACTGCGGCCGGTAAATTGACTGGCATGATGATTGGCTGAAACGTTGGTTGACCATGTATAGCGGGTATACATAGGGTTTACTCATGTAAACTGGGTGTGGACTAAATGAAGTGAGATGAACTGGCTATTTGACCAAGTGCCATTGGACCTAACGGCAATATATAATTTATTTTGTATACAGTTCGTTCAGTCATAGGAACAGGAAAATCCGGATCAGCAATCTGGATTAGTCGGGGTAAACAGTTCATTAGTTAAAAGATTAAAGAAGAAAAAAATTACATCGTATACATTTATATGTAGAAATTTACATATACCTTTAAAAAAAGGTAAAGGATAAAAACAACTTAAAAGTAAAAATATTATGACAGGTATGTTCCTATACAGTTCTTTCCCTACATAAAATAGTGATCACTGTTAAAATGCGAATCATACCTTTAGGTGTTGCTTCTTTCCTCAATGCTTGTAAAAACTTAACTGCATCAAGATGACCATTGCGTGATGCAAAGTAAAGAGGTGTCTGACCATCAATATCACAAGTGTCAATTTGTGCTCCCTGACCAACGAGGTACTCAACTACGTCAAGATGACCCGTTTTTGATGCATAGTGAAGAGGTGTCATACCATCATTATCTCCCTTCTCTACCTGCGCTCCTTGGCCAACGAGGTACTGAACTACGTCAAGGTGACCATTGCATGATGCAAAAATAAGAGGTGTATCACCCTTATTATCTCCCCTCTCTACCTGCGCTCTTTGGCCAACGAGGTACTCAACTACGTCAAGATGACCCTTTTGAGATGCAGCATTAAGTGGTGTCATACCATCATTATTATCACACTTCTCAACATGTGCTCCCTGACGGACGAGGTACTCAACTACGTCAAGATGACCCTTTTTTGATGCACAGTGAAGAGGTGTATCACCATCATTATCTCCCTTCTCTACCTGCGCTCCTTGGCCAACGAGGTACTCAACTACGTCAAGATGACCCTTTTGAGATGCAGCATGAAGTGGTGTCATACCATAATTATTATCACACTTCTCAACCTTTGCTCCTTGACCAACGAGGTACTCAACTAGGTCACGATGACCTGCATTTGATGCAAAAAAAAGAGCCGTGATACCATTTTTATTGGGATAATCAACCTGTGCTTCTTGACCAATGAGATACTTAACTACATCGAGGTGACCATTGCATGATGAACAATGAAGAGGTGTCTCATCATACTTTTCAATCATAGTTTCAATATGTGCTCCTTGACCAACGAGGTACTCAACTACGTCAAGATGACCCTCTTGTGATGCAACATGAAGAGGTGTCTGACCATCAATATCACAAGTGTCAATTTGTGCTCCCTGACCAACGAGGTACTCAACTACGTCAAGATGACCCGTTTTTGATGCATAGTGAAGAGGTGTCATACCATCATTATCTCCCTTCTCTACCTGCGCTCCTTGGCCAACGAGGTACTGAACTACGTCAAGGTGACCATTGCATGATGCAAAAATAAGAGGTGTATCACCCTTATTATCTCCCCTCTCTACCTGCGCTCTTTGGCCAACGAGGTACTCAACTACGTCAAGATGACCCTTTTGAGATGCAGCATTAAGTGGTGTCATACCATCATTATTATCACACTTCTCAACATGTGCTCCCTGACGGACGAGGTACTCAACTACGTCAAGATGACCCTTTTTTGATGCACAGTGAAGAGGTGTATCACCATCATTATCTCCCTTCTCTACCTGCGCTCCTTGGCCAACGAGGTACTCAACTACGTCAAGATGACCCTTTTGAGATGCAGCATGAAGTGGTGTCATACCATAATTATTATCACACTTCTCAACCTTTGCTCCTTGACCAACGAGGTACTCAACTAGGTCACGATGACCTGCATTTGATGCAAAAAAAAGAGCCGTGATACCATTTTTATTGGGATAATCAACCTGTGCTTCTTGACCAATGAGATACTTAACTACATCGAGGTGACCATTGCATGATGAACAATGAAGAGGTGTCTCATCATACTTTTCAATCATAGTTTCAATCTGTGCTCCTTGACCAACGAGGTACTCAACTACGTCAAGATGACCCTCTTGTGATGCAACATGAAGTGGTGTAAAACCATTTTTACCACCCTTCTCAACCTGTGCTCCTTGACCAACGAGGTACTCAACTACGTCAAGATGACCCTTTTGAGATGCAGCATGAAGTGGTGTCGAACCATTATTATCACATCTATCAACCTGTGCTCCTTGACCAACGAGGTACTCAATTACGTCACGATGACCTGCAGCCGATCCAGAGTGAAGAGCCGTTGTACCAAATTTATTAGGCTTATCAATCTGTGCTCCTTGACCAATGAGACACTTAACTACATCGAGGTGACCATTGTGTGATGCATAGTGAAGAGGTGTCGAATCTTCATTATTACGAGTTTCAATCTGTGCTCCTTGACCAACGAGGTACTCAACTACGTCAAGATGAGCCTTTTGAGATGCAGCATGAAGTGGTGTCAAACCATTATTATCACCCCTCTCTACCTGTGCTCCGTGACTAACGAGGTACTGAACTACATCAAGATGACCTGCATCTGATGCAAGAATAAGAGCCGTTGTACCAATTTCATTAGGCTTATCAATATGTGCTCCTTGACCAACGAGGTACTCAACTACGTCAAGATGACCGTCTTGTGATGCAACATGAAGTGGTGTAAAACCATTTTTACCACCCTTCTCAATCTGTGCTCCTTGACCAACGAGATACACAACCATTTCAAAACAACCATTCAAAGCTGCCGTGAGAAGGGCTTTATCGACCTCAGCAGGCTCATTTACTGCTCTTTTAGCCATGTTTTGCTAATAATCTGTGGACCCAATTTTGAAGCAAATCATTATGGATATTTTCTTCGTTCTAGACCTAATATTTCGTGTTTGTCAAAGTCACATTTGCGTTCTGTGAATCGTTGCTGGAAGAGACTAAATACATCAATGAAGTTACCCACTCTACAGCTTGAGAGGTATATATCTTTCTTTGTTACCCTGCAGGTTTAAACTATTCGAAGCCTACTAATGATTATGCATTGGAAACTGCGACAGAGAAAAAGTTCTAATTTGCACAATTCCTATTCTATTATTAAAGAATCCGTCTCGGTACAAGTTTGATATCTCCATTTTATTCGTCTGATTTCCTTCACATAAGCCAACGTGCTCCGGACCATCCAAATATAACATCAAAGGTCTGTTGTTTCTAAATGAAATGGTAGATTATCCATTCGGTTCACAAATCCGTGGATATATTTGTTCCACAATTGAACGCTTAAAATGTAGCTCCTTGCTTTTTATCCGAAGAATTTAACTTGTGTTTGATGGTACATTACTCAAAGGTATGAACTAAATAATTCATTTGTGTGCGCTTACAGTTTCCGGATCAAACTAACCGATGGAACAGTCATGGCGGAAATGGCGGAGCCTTTTGTGAGAAACGGGCGTTGTTTTGAAAAACGTCATCATGATAGTACGTCACCGTGACCTGACATCAGCTTTGCTGCAATGTAATGCAATCTTACATGAAAAGAGAATAAATGCATGGTTGACTAATTAAAATGAGCCGAAACCAAATAGTCGCAGCGTTATTTACTGACATAATTTCTATTGATCTTACACACTTGATCGCATACAATTTTTTCATTTACCCATAATGCGTCAACATAAAGGGGTCCAGACAACTCGCCACAAAGACAACCCGCCCCAAGACAACCCGTCACAATATCCTGGACATCTCGCCACAATACCCTGGACAACTCGCCACGGTCGAGTTGTCCAGGGTGGGGTGCCTTTTTCGGACAACTCGCCACACCTTTTCCCCCTTATGATTTCTCGATCTAAAATCCCTCATCTTAGATGAAATTGTCATTTTATGTAGACCTATTTATTATTCTTTTATAAACACAGTCATGACAGGAAACATGGAAATTGTGAGTATTTTGAGAGCTGTTCTAACGAATGAAGATGATTATCCTTGCGCTTGCAACAAGACCCGCAACAAGAATCTATTTTCAGATTTTGGACAAACCCAAGGCGTACGACTACGATCGCCGGATAACTTCTAGATTTTTAAGTTCATTTTTCTGTCTCAGGAAACTTTTAATGGTAGGAATATGCTGCTATGTATCTTTGGCGTATCTTTACATAACCTTTTCTCTACCTCAGCGAAATTATGCAGGCTTCCAAGTTCCATTCCCTTCACCATTCCTGTGTGTTCGATGATGATTGGAGTGACATCTGCTTAATATGAAACACTCTAATTAAATTAATATTTTTAAACGATTGTATAAATCCCATATAATCCCACTTATAATAGTACGATAAATAGCAACACTGTAGTAACATAATATCTAAGGAATATAGCCGTATAATAAATGTATGAAATCCATATTGCTCCGATTGTCTCATTTTCGCTCGCTCGATCACTGCAGCACAAACATAGCTCGTTCGACGTCACTACCAAACTAGCCAATCAGCTGTCAATGACGTCATATAAGTGCGGCGGCAAATATATTTTGTGAAATTATCGAGAAATTGACTATTTCTAATCGCAAACTAGTTTTATTTTTGGATGGAAAAGCAGCCATTGTTATCTTGACATTCATTGGAGTCATCAGAATAGGGTAAGTTACTTCTCAGATGATTCAAGAGGTCCATTTTGTAGATAATTTTTTTAATTTCTTAGATTGTTCCACTGTGTTGCAGGGTACCTGGTGTATGCCATTGGGTGTGATGTGTTCGCGCGCTATAGTACAGGCCACCGCGCCGTCGGGTGTATTCTCGTACTGATGTAGGTGCAAAGCTAGAATGGCTACCACGCCCACTTCCCTCTCTATGCCTTTCTGAACATTCCTTTCCTTCTCAATACAATAACTTTCACATGCCTAAGTTATTCAAACCATACCGCCTCGCCACTTCCATTACGTAATCATTAAAAGGATCCGCATATACAACATTTTAATACTATACGTTGTACTGCAGGACAATACAAATCTCCCTGGTATACCTTACAGTCCAAACGATAAATATGTGCCTTTAACGAAGCAGGCGACAATCGGCGTAGCAGACGACACTTGATAGTAATTTTGTATGTGAGATTGCTTTGCTAAATATAAATTACTTTGTTAATAAATATAAACTAACATTTCTTTTACATTTCTTTAAACCATCATTGATATTTAATAATTCATGAGTAAAAGAAACATACCAAACTATATAATTATATGACGTGATGACCGATTGCATCCCTCTGTTAATAACCGAATAGTCCATGGTGTGTCATGAATATTCATGTTTTTGCTTACCTCGGCTAAATGTTTGCTTTTACTAAATTGAAAAATTACGGTGGGGGTTGGATGAAATGGACATAATGAAATGGGCAGAAGTGATCTATGATAATTCATGCTTTTTATGTTTCGTGTGCTCGACCTATAATCTTCAAATCGCTTGGTAAACTGAGTCCAAAGTTAGACTTGTTTTACATGTGTATTATAGGCAATGACGAGCTTGCAACCTATTTTGAAAAATTACGTTGGGTGAACTTTCAAGAGTCAATGAGACATGAGGGCTCCAATGAAAGAGCTAGTGATAACGTACGTCGGGGTGGGTGTGCTTTTCGTTTACCCAAAAAAAAATGAATTTTTAACCATTTAAAAAAAAAACGTCCATAGGCTAACATGTTAGCTATATATTTCGCGGGTCAACTGCCCCCTCCCCCATCAGTACGCCAGTGCTTCCAGTATCCTTCCATGAATTCCTACCATTACAAATTATCAGAAGGGAAAAGGACATGTACAACGGATAAGAGGGCACTTTAGGGGAACCTGAAAAAGTGGGGGCACAGTTCTCCCCCCCCCCCCCCAACGAAGTATGGCGCCTCTGACGAAACTAACCCAGAAAATCTAGAAATAAACCACATTTCAATTTTATTTCGCGGGTCAACTGCCCACCCCCTTCCCCATCAGTACGCCAGTGCTTCCAGTATCCTACCATTAAAACATTTCTGAGACAGAAAAATGCAGCTGTTATAGACCTCTAGATCTAAATACCGAGAATCTTGTGTATTTTATACTAAATTTAGGCGTATTACAGATTGTGTACCTCCTCGTTTAACATTGTCATCAGTAACGGCGTTCAAAGTCATTGATGTCATTGCGGTGGACGCCTCTGAAACACTAACAGATCCTATGCACTCAAAAATAAAATTGGTGTTAATAATCATTTGGTCCAATTTTCATATGGTCTTACATCATTTCGTCTAACACCATTTTTTCCATCAACTACTTTGTCCAATAATCATTAATTTTTTTGTAAGCGTTATGCGTTTTAATTAACAAAAACAACCCTTTTTCTTCTTTTTCTCTCTCTTTGTATTATGTGGCGCGCCCATTCGAATATGAACTGCCCCCTCCCCCATCAGTAGGCCAGTGCTTTCAGTATCCTTCCATGAATTCCTACCATTACAAGTTATCAGAAGGGAAAAGGACATGTACAACGGATAAAAGGGCACTTTAGGGGAACCTGAAAAAGTGGGGGCACAGTCCCCCCCCCCCCCCAACGAAGAATGCCGCCTCTGACGAAACTAACCCAGAAAATCTAGAAATAAACCACATTTCAATTTCATTTCGCGGGTCAACTGCCCACCCCCTTCCCCATCAGTACGCCAGTGCTTCCAGTATCCTACCATTAAAACATTTCTGAGACAGAAAAATGCAGCTGTTATAGACCTCTAGATCTAAATACCGAGAAGTTATCCCAATGATCTTGCGATAGGGCCATGCATTGAACCATAATGCATGGCCACACAGAGGAATTTTTCCTGTTGGGGGCCAGGGGAAAATGCAATGAATGTTTGACAATTTATTGCATTTTCTTCGTTTTGGGGGATTTGTGGGGGCGGCCGCGTACCCTAGCAAACACTGCGTACAGTCATGATTCAGGGGCTAAGCAATGGCCTCGTTACTGTGAGGCCCCAGGATAAAAATCGTGTCGATCAGCTATAGTAGTGCCCTTTTGTGAGGCAATAATCCTCATTACTGTCAATTATGATTTAAGGACGTAGGTTCCCTAGCTGATTAGCATAGTAGCACACAAATGATTTAGAAGTCACGCAAAACAAACACTCGCAAATTAATATTCAATAAAATCTGAGAATGTATGCCATTATCTAGATCTATTATAAATATATATTTTTTTTAAATCCTTCCCTAAACTGGGGTAAAAATAATTATTCCACCATTATGACCAACAGTGTAGGAGAGTTATGAATGTTCGAAATATGAGATCAGTGTAGCTATGCGATTCTCAAATTGGCAATGTTTTCAGTGGATTAACAATACTCTCGTTAGTCTTGTACACAAATATCATTCATTTCTATTTTGTTCTTATTGTCGTCTCCCTTGGGTCACTATACAAAATATAGGCCTCTTATAGATCGTATATTATGATAGGTCTTCTTAAAAAAAAAGACCATCCCGAGTCATACATTTTTAAAGATGAATTTAAATTTCAGTAATTATGTGTTTAGGAATAAATGAGAATATTGTCTGGCACTGCATAGCAGAGACATTACCATTTCAGACAATTTGAAGCTCAGATACGTATACTGATTACAACTTTCCAAAAGTCATATCTTTGTTAGTTTTTGTCCGATTTTATTCCAATTTTTACTTGTCTGCTTCCCTGATTTTTCTACTTTCTCTGAAATTTCTTTACTACGGAGGTTGGATTTATATTCATAGAACATACAATAAGGATGCCCTCTTACGCTTAAAATTAATTTAATGATGACACTTAATATGTCAGATTGACATGAAAATTATGAACCTCGTGACCCCCACAGTGAGATCAAATTTGCTTTCTCTTTGTAAATTGCCCAAATGTGGGAGTTTACTGCTCCGCTGAAGTAATACCCAGTGTAATCAATTCTGGCACTACTATCTATTGATGGAAGAGAAGAAAAAATTCGAAAGAAATAAAGTCAACTGTCTGGTTTGTGGTCTGAATTTTAACCTAGGGAGCTTTTGTGGACGAATTTAAAGGAATGAAAGGAAAAATATTGTCATCGTTATGCATAAACACTAGAAAGACATCAGTGACGTATCGAGGGGCCGGGGTTCTATCACGTGATGTATTTAGCACAGCATTCCATAGCACGCTTTACGGAGCACCATTGTATTAAACATGGCATGAACAATTCCATTTGAACGAGATTTTCGAGAAAAAAAGCCCATGCAAGTAATACCTTAATAAAATGAAAACTATGAAACTCAATGAGTGATAGTTCTCATACGCTTCTCTAAGAAATGATGGAATTCATTGTAATGAATAAAGATTTCTGCATTTTTCAAAAATGGAACACTTTCAGAAGAGCAAGGCATCCTATCGGAATATAACTTCCCCTCTCGAATGGTCATATGCACACGGTTAAGTAGGGCATTCCTATCTTTGTAACTAGTCCATTTGTATGAAAGCGACACAAAATAAGAAAAACTGAATTGCGAAAGTTACAAACAATAAGCTTAATAATAGGAGAGTTATGAATGTTTGAAAAATTAGATCAGTGTAGCTATGCGTTTCTCAAATAGGCAATGTTGTCAGTGGATTGACAATACTCCCGTTAGTCGTGTACACAAATATCATTAATTTCTCTTTTGTTCTAATTGTCGTCTCGCTTGGGTCTCTACTCAAGATATAGGCCTCTTATAGATCGTATATTATGATAGGTCCTTTTTAAGGGAAAAGACCATCCCGAGTCATACATTTAGAGAGATGAATTTAAATTGAAGTAATTTTGTGTTTTGGAATAAATGAGAATATTGTCTGGCACTGCATAGCAGAGACATTACCATTTCAGACAATTTGAAGCTCAGATACGTATAGTGATTACAACTTTCCAAAAGTCATATCTTTGTTAGTTTTTGTCCGATTTTATTCCAATTTGTACTTGTCTGCTTCCCTGATTGTTCTACTTTCTCTGAAAGTTCTTTACTATGGAGGTTGGATTTATATTCATGGAACATACAATAAGGATGCCCTCTTGCGCTTAAAATTAATTTAATGACGACACTTAATATGTCAGATTGACATGAAAATTATGAACCTCGTGACCCCCACAGTGAGATCAAATTTGCTTTCTCTTTGTAAATTGCCCAAATGTGGGAGTTTACTGCTCCGCTGAAGTAATACCCAGTGTAATCAATTCTTGCACCATCTATTGATGGAAGAGAAGAAAAAAATCGAAAGAAATAAAGTCAATTGTCTGGTTTGTGATCTGAACTTTAACCTAGGAGAGCTTTTGTGGACGAATTAAAAAGCATGTAAAGAAAAATAATGTCATCATTATGCATGAACACTAGAAAGACATCAGTGACGTATCGAGGGGCCGGGGTGCTTTTATGTGATATATTTATCACAGCATTCCATAGCACGCTTTACTGAGCACCATTGTATTGAACGAGGCATGTACAAATCCATTTGAGTGAGATTTTGAAGAAAAAAAGCTGTGAAAATCTTAAAATCACATGCAAGTAATATCTTAATAAAATGAAAACTATAAAACCCAATGAGTGATAGTTCTCATACGCTTCTCTAAATAATGATGGAATTCATTGTAATGAATAAAGATTTCTGCATTTTTCAAAAATGGAACACTTTCAGAAGAGCAAGGCATCCTATCAGGATATAACTTCCCCTCTCGAATGGTCATATGCACACGGTTAATTAAGGCATTCTTATCTTTATAACTAGTCCATTTGTATGAAAGCGAAACAAAATGAGAAAAATAAAATGGCGAAAATAAGAATCAATCAGCTTAATAATAGGAGAGTTATGAATGTTTAAAAAATGAGATCAGTGTAGCTATGCGATTCTCAAATTGGCAATGTTGTCAGTGGATTAACAATACTCCCGTTAGTCGCGTACACAAATATCATTAATTTCTCTTTTGTTCTAATTGTCGTTTCCCATGGGTCTCTACTCAAGATATAGGCCTCTTATAGATCGTATATTATGATAGGTCCTTTTAAAGGAAAAAGACCATCCCGAGTCATACATTTTGAGAGATGAATTTAAATTTCAGTAATTATGTGTTTAGGAATAAATGAGAATATTGTCTGGCACTGCATAGCAGAGACATTACCATTTCAGACAATTTGAAGCTCAGATACGTATACTGATCACAACTTTCCAAAAGTCATATCTTTGTTAGTTTTTGTCCGATTTTATTCCAATTTGTACTAGTCTGCTTCCCTGATTTTTCTATATTATCTGAAAGTTCTTTACTATGGAGGTTGGATTTATATTCATAGAACATACAATAAGGATGCCCTCTTGCGCTTAACATTAATTTAATGACGACACTTAATATGTCAGATTTACATGAAAATTATGAACCTTGTGACCCCACAGTGAGATCAAATTTGCTTTCTCTTTGTAAATTTCCTAAATGTGGGAGTTTATTGCTCCGCTGAAGTAATACCTAGTGTAATAAATTCAGACACTACTTGCTATTGATAGAAGAGAAGAACAAAATCGAAAGAAATAAAGTCAATTGTCTGGCTTGTGGTCTGAACTTTAACCTAGGAGAGCTTTTGTGGACGAATTGAAAAGCATTTGAACAAAAATATTGTCATCGTTATGCATGAACACTATAAAGACATCAGTGAAGTATCCAGGGGCCGGGGTGCTTACATGTGATGTATTTATCACAGCATTCCAAAGCACGCTTTACGGAGCACCATTGTATTGAACATGGCATGTACAAATCCATTTGAACGAGATTTTAGGGGAAAACACTGAAAATGTTCTGATTACCTGCAAGCATGACTTGAATAAAACGACAAATTATCATTTGTTTCCACACCATAATCAAACATTGACTTCCATGAAATTATGTAAGCAATTATGTAGGCTTCAGGATAACTCTTTCTGAAATTGTCTAACTGCTTTCGTAAATACATGTAAACACTCAGTATCTCTCAATGTTTGCTCTCTAATTGTGTACGAGGCTCTAGTCTCCCTCGTACATCAACCACACAAGATCATCGGTGATTATAACAGAAAAGATGAGTCGATGGATTTCAGTTCCAATCATTAACTTTTATTTTAGGAAGAAAGGCACCTCTCAGGAAATGGTATATACCAGCGTTATGTTGTTGTATTAAACTCATACCATTTTATAACACTATATATCATTTATTTACAAGAGATTTTTTTCTTCTTCTAATTGATAATCTATTTTCGCAGCATATTTTGACTTCCATGAAATGATCTTTTTAATAATGTACGCTTTTTATTATCGTATATTATGATAGGTCCTTTTAAAGGGAAAAGACCATCCCGAGTCATACATTTTTAAAGATGAATTTAAATTTCAGTAATTATGTGTTTAGAAATAAATGAGAATATTGTCTGGCACTGCATAGCAGAGACATTACCATTTCAGACAATTTGAAGCTCAGATACGTATACTGATTACAACTTTCCAAAAGTCATATCTTTGTTAGTTTTTGTCCGATTTTATTTCAATTTTTACTTGTCTGCTTCCCTGATTGTTCTACTTTCTCTGAAAGTTCTTTACTACGGAGGTTGGATTTATATTCATAGAACATACAATAAGGATGCCCTCTTGCGCTTAACATTAATTTAATGATGACACTTAATATGTCAGATTGACATGAAAATTATGAACCTCGTGACCCCCACAGTGAGATCAAATTTGCTTTCTCTTTGTAAATTGCCCAAATGTGGGAGTTTACTGCTCCGCTGAAGTAATGCCCAGTGTAATTAATTCTGGCACTACTATCTATTGATGGAAGAGAAGAAAAAATTCGAAAGAAATAAAGTCAACTGTCTGGTTTGTGGTCTGAATTTTAACCTAGGGAGCTTTTGTGGACGAATTTAAAGGAATGAAAGGAAAAATATTGTCATCGTTATGCATGAACACTAGAAAGACATCAGTGACGTATCGAGGGGCCGCGTTCTATCACGTGATATATTTAGCACAGCATTCCATAGCACGCTTTACGGAGCACCATTGTTTTAAACATGGCATGAAAAATTCCATTTGAACGAGATTTTCGAGAAAAAAAGCCCATGCAAGTAATACCTTAATAAAATGAAAACTATGAAACCCAATGAGTGATAGTTCTCATACGCTTCTCTAAAAAATGATGGAATTCATTGTAATGAATAAAGATTTCTGCATTTTTCAAAAATGGAACACTTTCAGAAGAGTAAGGCATCCTATCGGAATATAACTTCCCCTCTCGAATGGTCATATGCACACGGTTAATTAGGGCATTCCTATCTTTGTAACTAGTCCATTTGTATGAAAGCGACACAAAATAAGACAAACAGAATTGCGAAAGTTACAAACAATAAGCTTAATAATAGAAGAGTTATGAATGTTTGAAAAATGAGATCAGTGTAGCTATGCAATTCTCAAATTGCCAATGTTGTCAGTGGATTGACAATACTCCCGTTAGTCGTGTACACAAATATCATAAATTTCTCTTTTGTTCTAATTGTCGTCTCGCTTGGGTCTCTACTCAAGATATAGGCCTCTTATAGATCGTATATTATGATAGGTCCTTTTTAAGGGAAAAGACCATCCCGAGTCATACATTTAGAGAGATGAATTTAAATTGAAGTAATTTTGTGTTTTGGAATAAATGAGAATATTGTCTGGCACTGCATAGCAGAGATATACCATTTCAGACAATCTGAAGCTCAGATACGTATACTGATTACAACTTTCCAAAAGTCATATCTTTGTTAGTTTTTGTCCGATTTTATTCCAATTTTTACTTGTCTGCTTCCCTGATTGTTCTACTTTCTCTGAAAGTTCTTTACTATGGAGGTTGGATTTATATTCATAGACAATACAATAAGTACGCCCTCTTGCGCTTAAAAATTAATTTAATGACGACACTAAATATGTCAGATTTACATGAAAATTATAAACCTTGTGACCCCCACAGTGAGATCAAATTTGCTTTCTCTTTGTAAATTTCCTAAATGTGGGAGTTTATTGCTCCGCTGAAGTAATACCTAGTGTAATAAATTCAGACACTACTTGCTATTGAGGGAATAGAAGAACAAAATCGAAAGAAATAAAGTCAATTGTCTGGCTTGTGGTCTGAACTTTAACCTAGGAGAGCTTTTGTGGACGAATTGAAAAGCATTTGAACAAAAATATTGTCATCGTTATGCATGAACACTATAAAGACATCAGTGAAGTATCCAGGGGCCGGGGTGCTTACATTTGATATATTTATCACAGCATTCCAAAGCACGCTTTACGGAGCACCATTGTATTGAATATGGCATGTACAAATCCATTTGAACGAGATTTTAGGGGAAAAAACTGAAAATGTTCTGATTACCTGCAAGCATGACTTGAATAAAACGACAAATTATCATTTGTTTCCACACCATAATCAAACATTGACTTCCATGAAATTATGTAAGCAATTATATAGGCTTCAGGATAACTCTTACTGAAATTGTCTAACTGCTTTCGTAAATACATGTAAACACTCAGTATCTCTCAATGTTTGCTCTCTAATTGTGTACGAGGCTCTAGTCTCCCCCGTACATCAACCACACAAGATCATCGGTGATTATAACAGAAAAGATGAGTCGATGGATTTCAGTTCCAATCATTAACTTTTATTTTAGGAAGAAAGGCACCTCTCAGGAAATGGGATATACCAGCGTTATGTTGTTGTTTTAAACTCATACCATTTTATAACACTATATATCGTTTATTTACAAGAGATTTTTTTCTTCTTCTAATTGATAATCTATTTTTGCAGCATATTTTGACTTCCATGAAATGATCTTTTTAATAATGTACGCTTTTAGGAATTCTTACATTAAGATGTATAGCATTGTGAACTGGATACGAATAAGAATTCACACCTTAAAATCCCTAAATATAGAAAGAGAACTAACCCACAATCTAATAGCACCAGACTGATAAGTATAAATATATAGATACTTGTTTCAATCGTATTTAAAGGAAACCAAGACCTTCATAATAAGTTACTTTTATTGTAAAGTTTAAGATATTTGAATAAAAACAGTGAAAATTTGAACAAAATCGGGCAAGGAATAAGGAAGGTAAAGCTGATTGAAATGACTAGTCATTAGAGGGCGATATTCAATTTGATGACATCATTTTGTGGACAACTCCCCATGCCTTTTGTACATCAAATTTCACAATTCTTTCTTTTTCTTCGTATTTATTTATGTTCTTGATCCGACTTCATAACATGGGAAGTAGAATATCATTTTGCATTCTATACCTTGCTTTCAAGAGAGTAGATTATCTCAACGACAAGAAAGAAGGAAAAACATGACATTTGAAGTACAAAAGGCATGGAGAGTTGTCCACAAATGATGTCATCAAACTGAATTTCGCCCTCTAGTGACTAGTCATTTCAAAAAGCTTTATAAACTTCCTTATCCCTTGCCCAAGTTACTTTCATTATTATTATATGAGTTCATTCAATTGGAATGAAGACCATTCAAATAAATCTCGGGTTGAACATTTATTTATTTAAAAACTTGGGCAGAGTCAAAAGAGACTTGCTACTGTTCAGCTGTCCATGTGATTGTATTGATCAATGTGTACAAATAAAGAAAAGATGACAGGCTGCAACTTGTGCATAACCGACTAAATATATAACTATGTTGTGATTGCATCAATATTTAATACGATAGCAACTACTTACGAAATATTAACCCAAGGCAATTACAATAGCCTTGTGCGTCACCTATTGAAATGTGCGAACATGACAATGACGTATTAAGTAAGCTGAACATGATTTCCATGGGACATACAATAGGGTATTGGAATTTCCTTTGAGTTTAATTTTCTAAAGAAGGTTGCGGTCGTGTTATTTATAGGATTGAATCTAGGTTTCCTTGTTGTGACTCACGCTGTACATATGTGATTTGTTATACTTAGAAAAATGACATTATGAAATTGTGATTTGTTGATATGGAATAAACACAACTCCGGTTGTCATAACATTTATCCGTACACAAATATATGCCAACATGAAAAGAAACTATATACAATGAAATAACTGGAGTGACAGGGTAAAAAGAGGAAATTATCTTTAAAACTGAAATAATAACCTTTAGAACCAAATGATAATGTCACTGAAACTAACACCATTATCTCCTTTCTACACCATTTTAGAGTAGTCTACATGGTCTATGTACAATTCTGTCACAAAATAAGACAATTGTAAGGCACTGTTAGTATTGATCATTTGCTTTCACAGTCAAATATATTCTGATTTCCAAATATGTCTACATGTAAATGTTGTTAGGTAGGCCCATATTGACAGTTGCAAATCTGGTGCGATCCTCACTATAGGCGTGTTTATACAATGTAGATAATCAAAATAGAAGCAGACTTAGAACACTCTTTTTAAACTTAAGTATACATTCTGATTAAATGTTATCACACCCTCTCAAATTAGTGTGGTCTATCTACAATTCGGTCACAAGAAAATTACTTTTAAAATATTTTGTAAACGATACTAAATTTATGAAAATAATTCTATACAGGTTAGTAAAGTATGAAAACATTTCATATTCCTATTCAGAAATCGCATACAGCTAACATTTGTAAGATACATGTACATAGCAATGGAAATCAATAATGGATATGAGATAATGTATGAGTACTAGACGAAACAAGATCGCAACTACTTTTGACAAATCAACTTCTTTGTTTGTTTAAACAAAAATCTACGTTCAGTAACGTAATGCAGAATAATTGTATATTACATTAACAAATATATTTTCAGATAATAACAAATTACTTTTAAACACATACAGAGAACACACATATGTGAAACTTTCATTTTACAATTACCTGTATCTGTGAACGTAGGAGACCGCCAACTTCAGACAATTGCATTAGCCTCGTCTATCACCTCTAGAAACTGGAAAGAGTAAATCAAATCAGTATTGTCCACAAGTACTCGATATCTGTCTTGATGACAACCTGTACATTCCTGTACTTGACCTGGTCACCTTCCGACACTCCACCCTTATGACTGCGTATGTACATGGATAGGCTGCTTATTTGGTGGATAGGTAACCTTAGCCCGATGAAATAGTAAGATACCCACACACTGGCGCACTCAAAACTATTATCTTTGTCCCATGTCATGCAGAGTCATTACTATAATATTTTTCTGTAGGCTAAAATGCTTTAATTCGTTTCCACATGTAATTTCTATCTTTCAACTTTCCTTTTTATTAATTTTCAGTTAACCAATTTGTTCCTATTTCAATATAAACCAAATATTAAACTAACATACTTCAGACTTTGAACCAATTGTTGTTTCAACTTGGCATGTTCATCTAGTTAAATTCATTAAAGTAGAAATTAAAGCCGATAGTGTGCGGTATCATTCATTACAAATCCCGCATCACTGCATTGTGCATCTATGTATCGAATAGATGTGATATAATGAAAATACTTTGAAACATTTGAATATAATTGATCAGTATTAGTTACTTTAAATCATAGTACCATGATTAGTACACATAAACTACGAAAGAAAGAACACTTCTTATTAGTTCATTCCATCAAGCATTATTTTTCACCCTGGAAAATATAAAATTATGTTGTGGTCAATTCAAAAAATGTTTGTGTCTCTCGCATAAATAATTATTATAGAACTATATATTTCCATTTCACGTATTTAGTTTCATATCATTAGTTAAATATAAAGGCATGGTCGTTCATGAAAGAAGTTTTATCATAAATTTATGACAAATAAAGTGATATACGTGTCACCTTCAGTTGATAACTATTATTGTATTGCTTCATACATTCAGATCATATCAATTAAATCAGACATATTCTATTTGAAATCAAAGTATGTATAGACTTTTGTAAATACTGTAAATGCTAGAAACACAAGGTAAAAAAAGATAGCGCATCTAACTTGCTGAATTCCTGATTATACGCTCATATCTTATTTACCAACATGTATATTCTTTGTTCAATTTCTGTTACTAAAATAAACTGAAAAATAAAATAGATTCTATAAAATGTGCTTTGGTATGAAACGTTTTAAGGAATTCCATTCCATTGCAAAATACAATATTCCATAGGAGAATGTGAATCGACTACCTTGTAAATGCCATGATGAATAAAGTGAAATAAGAACAAACAAACATACATTACAACAACAAAAAACATAATACATCATATCTACATAACATACACATGTTAAATCGGTTCCATAAGCTACGCAACTTATCAGCTTGCGAAATACACCATCTTTTTAGAACTAACTTGTAATGCATGATTCATTTATAGGTAACAGTATTCTTTTGTGAAACAAAAACATTTTCTGAATATTTTAATGGGAACGACATTGGATATTCATATAAATTCTACCAATTTTCCCCTACGTGTTCATATTCCATTCATATTCTCATGATTGATTCCCTTATAAGGAAAATTGAAAATGACACGATTTTAAAATCCAAATTATACATGTATATAGAAAAGGTCATTACTTTCACATTCTTTTTGTAATTGATTCAATTATTTTACACAAGTTGTTATGATTCGTCTTGATTACAACCAGCACATTCTTAAACCTTGACATGGACACCTCTCAATACTTCACTCTTTGAATCAAGTTTACTTGAAGGCAAATATCTTTTCCTGGATGATATATTTTGTAAGATACGCCTTCCAGGATTTAGATGTTGTGCAGACTGAATAATGTATATGCATATGAATATCAACTTACTAATAATCTTGTTTATGACCAGGGTAGCCTCATCAGCATCAATTCTGTTCTTCCTGAGGGCCCTGCAATTATATTTTGCCAAGCTGCAACTGTTACGTAACCACTTACACCTGGGTAGTGTGTGGCAAATGCGGATACATGTGTTGCCAAGCTTTCAATCCCCAACCCATGAATCAAGTGAATGTTTACCACGACACCTTCAGTTTTGAGATTAGGTACATCAGTTTTAGTCTGAGGTATATACATGCAACGGATTATCACTATTACTTGAATGAAACATTATTAAAGTGATAAACTCGATATACCTGCCACCTTAAGTGCTTATCAATGCGGCTCTACTGAAAAACACGGGCGAAGCTCAAGGAATTATCTAGCTGTCTGTATTACAATGTCCAATGGATGTGAAGTTTAGCTGATTCCTGCGGCTTCCTTGACATCCCCTGCAAGATCTGTCCTATCACAGCTACTCAAGGCCTTGCAAAGCTCCTCCACCATCTTCCTCTTATCCGAACATGACGATCGGTTCTTCCACAGCTGTAGCATAGCAACTCTGCGATCCACTGCTGTTAGTTTGTCCTCTGTAATGTGGTCAATAGCTGCTTGGTTTAATCCTAGTCTGATTCCTAGTTGAGTCCATTCTGCTCCTATCTGCTCTGCAAGATCGCTGAAGTAAAGGTCGCAAAGAACGGTGCTTTCATTGCAAGCTGTAAGATAAGGATAACAAATTAGGTTTATTGTAATCTGCTCAGATCCTATCTGCTCTGCAAAATTACTGGTCACACAATAATTTTTTTTCCCTGTAGCTGTAAGAAAAGGATAAACAGTAATAAGTGGTGAACTGTTAATTTTATTATAAATCTGCTCGGATCATATTTGTTCTACGAGATTACTGAAGTGAAGGTTACACAGTAGGCCTACTTAGAAAAGGATAACAAAATCAATAGTGACCGATGAGGTTTATACTGACAATAATTCGTTTAAAGACAAAATGCTTGTGTCCTTAGCAAAAGGATCCAGACACGAATTCAGGACAAATGTTTCAGTTTTCTTGGTCAGATATGGACACAAAAATATATAATACGGATAAGTGATACCCCATTAATGTGAGAAATTTAGATGATACATGGATTATGAACCTTAGTACAGATATACAGTCAAAGAAAGATAACAAGTTTAGCATGTATAATTTCTACACAGGTATCTGCTGGCTGTGCATCCCTTGCATTTTTCCACCTGTGACATCACATTTAATATAAGGTGAAAGTGGACCACTATAAGGAAGAGATTTGAGAGACGAGGATGTAATCATACAAGGAGATGCAATGCTGTCAGCCTGGCACGCTCACAATGGAATGAACTTCCTCTCCAGCTCCGAGTTGCACCCTCCATCAAGTATTTCAAGCAGTCTCTAAATTGAACCTGTGTTGAGCTATTAACCTTTAGATTTTTGAGAAATACATTTATCATTGCAATTTCGAGATGATGGGAATTCTTTTTTTTTTGCTTTTCTTTGTCTGAGATTTGTTTAATAGAAAGGCGGCACCATAGGAGAAAGCTTTATCAGATTATTAAATGAACGCTTTTAAACATTGTATTTAATTTGAAAATTCCATTCACCTATTTCTTGTAAATGATCAAGGATGATTCGTGAATGATCAGTTATTTCAAGGGGATACCAATTAATTTGTATTTTACCTGTTTATATGATCGTGTATTTATCTATTTTGTTTTTGATGCTGTTATTTGTTTTTATTATTACCAAACAGGGTCTCATGGAAGACCACCAAATTGGTGATATGTGCCATCCTGTATAAATATCAGAAATAAATAAATAAATAAATTTGCCATGAAAACTAGAACAGCATCAACAAGAACTGCCCCTAAAAATCTGATGACCCTTGCTTTGCTTGTCATAAACTTTTTGGAGTAGAAAATCTGGTCCCACTCCTGGAAGATACAATTATTTTTATAATCGGATTCCTGTCATAAAAATTGTCATCAATATCAAGTAACAATATCTGTTACGAGCTACTGGAATTGTGGCGTTTGATTGGCAAGGAGAAAAAATGTAATATATTTGTTTGGCATTAGTTACTGAAAACGAGTCTTAGGAAAAGGGGCTCTGGTTCACACAAAAGAGTGACAGCCGACACGATTCATTCCTTGCCTTCCATTCGCTGCTAAACACTTGGAGCAATTTAACACAAGTATGGTGTCTTTGAAACAACAACGCAATACCATTCTGTATGCAGAGGATTATACATTCATTGACAGTGTGTATCTAATCCCACTCCTGACACCAAATAGAATAACAGTAAAGCCTCTCTTGATTAAAACAAGACACAATATGCTATACTAACATTATACAGAATGGTAATATACTTGTAAGCTGATTGAATAGACACTTCTGATTCAAACTAAGAAAATTAAATCCTACTCCTTAAATCATGATTTTACACAAAACTTATGGAAATGAGAGGATAAAGTGATTGCATACTTACTAGGCATCAATGGACTCTTGTTCACTGGCTCCACCCCTTCCTCACTCATTCCTGCATCAAAATACATGAAGAAATAAATTCAAATTGAAAAGAGTTGAGTTCTATTGGAAAATCTGAGGGGTGTGGATCTTAAGGTATTGGGTTCGAATCCCTGCCACAGCAATGCTATCCACTAGCAAAATATATATCCACATTCTCGGGTTTGTAAGTTTCTTTACACAAATCTAGCTATGGTTTGGAAATATCAAGAAAAAGATTATTTGGCCTTAAACATTTCAGGTACAATAAGTGTGAACCTAATTGTATTTCTGACACCAAATAAAATAAGACGTAATATTCTATACTATTTATAAAGAATGGTTCGTGGGCTTATTGAATAAATACTCCAGATTTAAAGTAAGAAATTGTACAAGCCTACTCTTGACGCCATGATTCAGGATAATACTTGTCTCTCTTTAAATTTACCTAAATAGCAAAATCAAAAGCAGAAGTAATACCAATCAAATAAAATTGACTATACACATTCCATACATGCATGAATTAAGGCATGATGGGGTTTAAATATTCAACCAATTTTTCATCAATCTCATCGTTTGTGGAAAATCAGTATTTGTTTGTTCAAAGTGAAATGTGCAACAAATCGTCATGGGATGTTGTAGAATTATCAAAATAATTTAACATAGAATCGGGGCTTTTTTTACAACACCGGGAATACCAAGAATACTTTTATACACAGAAGTACAATAATTGCACCAATAACCCCGAATCAGTTAAAATATAATTTGTGTACAGCTTTCAGATAGAAAATCAACTTAACACAATTCTACCTGGCATTCCCCCCCCCCCCCCCCCCCCCCCTCTACATACGAAACTGAATTTGGACTTGGGTTCTATGCAGGCCCTATTCTATGCCAGTGTGTACAGGTGTGTCAACTATTCTACCCATGAGTGACTGTTATCTATATTAAAGATGCATAGTAGTGGGATCTCACCAGCAACTAGACAACATTCGTCGGTTGTTTACCCAATAACAGGTGTTACCAATCACCAAGATTAGCCTTCAGTTTTATGATTGATGGAAAACGCAGAGCATTACAATCACCAACCACCCAGAATCATTTCGCATGCCAATTGCTTGCCCATACAAAGCCGTTATTTAATAACCCACAATATGTTGACTTTATTTGATTTTTATGATTATGAAATTGCAATTTGTATGTACTTATGTTTTAAAAACTATATACCAAACAGTATGTCAGAATTGTTTTGTTATAATGCCAATATACATTCCTATAATACACGTGGATCTTCAAACTTTCATTTACTAAAAATACGCACCTCACTATCTAACAATTAAACTATCTAACTATCTAAACAATCCTGCCACAGGGTTAAAGGGCCCAAAATCGGGAACAGTTTACCATTATTTATTAAATCTAGTCCATCAATACATGTTTGTAAAAAGAGATATGAAACCTTATTACTCAGTATATATATATTAGCAATGTTTGATCAGGCTTTTTTTAAAAGTTTGTTTGATTTGTTTGTTGTCTTTGTCTTTGTTAATTTTTTTTTTTTTGTTGTTGTTGTTGGTTAATCTGTTGAGTTTATATGCCTATACTTATTTTGTAAATCTTCATTATGGTCTTGTTATACTCTCATCTTATTCTAATTTTTAAAAATTTCAGTGTTGTGTAGGTGGCAGTACTAATTTCCTTTCTAGCTGTCTCCTCATTCTCATAAATACTCACTTTTCCCTATATTTTGTCCAGATTACCTTAATGATCGATATTATATTGTATGCTTATCTTTGTAATGTATGTTATTTTTACTTTATATATATGCGATATTGTTAGTTATTTTATCTAAATGTTTTTTATGCTGAATGAAATAGATTCGACTATCTATCTTTTTATATGGAAAAGTTATTATCTTATATTTCCCTCACTCCAAGACTCTCCAAGAGACTAACCAATGGGACCATGGGTTTTCTGTGTGGAAGATTTGTTTCAATAGAGAGCAAAATAGCTTTTGGTGGGGTACCAAGCCCTATAGACCTACCAAACTTGAACTTGATTGCAGCCGTTGGGATGTTATGTAGTCCACACTTGAGGGACATTCCCTTGTAGCAGTCCTTAAGCATTTTCTTCTTACTGCACTTGGGTCTCGGGCACGTAAACCGGACATCATACTCGATCCTTCTAGCCCAGTGCTGAATAAGGCTATCAAGGGTTTCCGTTACAAAGTCCATCACCTGCCATTAATAAACACCAGCAAGGCAGATATTTTATCTTAATTTCTTTTTGGCTACTTCAAACTTATTTAAATTTGCTTTAAATTCACATCTCAAAATCGACGGATCTCCAAAGAAACTGTCAATAGGATAGTGCATTGATAACACGTCGAATTGGCTTATAATGTCTCTTAATCTAACAAAGTATGGGACACATGAACAGGCATTGCCTATTTGGGTGGAGGAAAAAAATTGTCCGCTCATCTTGTTTAAGGTTGTTTTTTTTATACACCTCGACCAAAATTAGTCATGAACTTTTAATATTCTTTTGGAAATTCTTTTACAATTGTCCATAAACCTACTGACACAGAACAGGTTTGGAAAGGTCGACCATTTTGATAAAGTACACAGTTTCACAGTTTGATAGCTGAACTGTGTTACCACATAAACAAGATGTAGAATATGGCTTATATTAACCCGAATTTCAGAAAAAGAACTGGAGTTAATCCTGCCTTCAACTGTAGTTGATTTCTAAGTCAAGTTTAAGTGCCATTTGGTCTAACTTTACTGTCCTTCAATCTAACAGGACTCAAAGTTACACCTCACTTCAAAACATGGGATCGTTAGTGTGAAATGAAATACAGTTCACTCTGCATTACTCAAGTAAACATTGTATTTGTTTCGTTAGTTAAATCCATTTTTTCTCGAAAAACCTATGCAAATCATGTGTTATTTTAATACACTTCTTAAGTCAAATTTTGCCGAGGTTAAACTATTTATCCGCGGTCCCAACCGATTCCACTCATCCATAGTTAAAGGGACAGTTGAGTTCTGTTACAGAGGGCGCTACACAAAATAATTGTTTGTGAGATAATGAAAAACTGAGTGTCAAATTACAAAGAACATGATATTTAAATGACAAAATCATCTTTGTTTGGTTAAAATCGGTTCAGAGACGGCCGAAATATCCATTAATATACCCGTTTCTAATATGTGTGTACCACCACAAATATTCCATAATTTGAAAAAGCCGTTAGAAAACGAAATAGCGCCTTTTACGTTGTACTTCAGCCAATGCCGATGTTGGTTTTTTTGTTGGCTTTTTCGTGTTGGTTATATTACGCACAACCAGCCGGCACATGGATTGTTAGTTTTAATTAATTAATTAATTAACGGTCATCGTATTTTTTTAAAGTAGAGCTAAATCGGTATGATCGTATAGGCTAAATTTGACACATTTTGGGGGTCTAAAACTACCTTCATATCAATTTTAGGTCTTTGTCATAGATAAGAATAACACTAAGAGCAATAACCATGCACTTTGAAGACATTTGCGTTCTGAAAACAGAACTCAACTATCCCTTGTTCTTTTATAAACATATGGCTTATGTCACATCCCAAAACCGTGCAGTGACAGTTTAAATTCCATGGTTCAGAGACCATTCTCAGATGTATACTGGCAGACTAAAGCAAGCTACCATTTTTTGCAATCTAACAAAGAAAATAATTTTGTGAACACACATAGTAAGTGTCAGAGAACTGGTATGCACCTCCGTCTCTGTTCATTTCTATTGTGTAGTAATTGAAAACAATCCTGTTGAGCTACCTACCTCTTTGACAGCACTTGGAGCTGGAGGTGCATTACTATCCCCGTCATGATCAGAATCAGCAACCGCTCCACGGAATACAGTGACCTGACATGTTCAGCATCAAAGGTAAGGGGAAAAGATTTTAAGAAAATGATATGATGGTGTGTTATTGTGTACAGTTTTCTTCGATTTTGTGAGGGTTATTTGTTTATTTGTTTATCAATTCATTTATTCTGTTTCGTTTTACAGAGTATGCTCCTCAGTACACATCAACTTAAAATACTTATATTGTTTAATTTATTTGTATTTGTTTGAATATCTTCTATTGTGATTTTTAAAGAGATGTGAATACCAAAAAAATGAAATAAATTTGCAAAAGAAAACTTTACATTTCATTATACAATTAAAATAGGATGTAAAACAAAACAAGTATAGAATAACAAATATTACCATAAATTAACAAACAAAACAAGAACAAAAAGAAAGACTAACAATAGAAACAATTATTGGCCTTGTGATCACATCTTAAATACACTTATCAGCTAAATAAATGTGTATTTAAAACCAACTAAAAAAGGCACCGCTTTTCAGATTAGAGCACTAAGAACCAGACAATGATAATGAATTATAGGTAAAGTTTTCAGGGCTGCACAATGCAATGCTTAAAAAGAAATAAGCGCCCTGAAGAGTTCTTGATTCTCTACTTATCGAGAGTATTGTCATCTTCAGTAGATTGACTATAGCATTGCCCGATGGAGGCTATTCATAGCCTATGAAAGGATCCGATGCGCGGCCTCAACAAAATTACCTACAATTCAGTATCTCCACCATGAAAGTAAAAGTTATCGCTGACGCTTGTCAGACCTTGATAGTTGCTTCACGAGGAGGTAACATCTCTAGTAAGGCATGATGCACTCCATCAACCATTAGACTGATGTGACGATGGTAAAGATTGACTGGTTCTCCATCTCTTTCACCCATCCATCTGACTGCTCTCGTCATCAACCGATGAAATAGCCCATCTGTGGAAATGGCAAACAAGAGAGATGACCAACAGATTATGGCTAGCGATGTTTTGAAAGCCTGCTCAAAAGAAATATTAACTGCAATAATACTTCAAGACAATTATATATTTCTGAGAAACAAGTTTCTAACAAGATGGATTAAAATCCGACTATCGACATAGTCATAAATATGTCTGACACGTCATTTGGCAAGGCATTAATCTACATTTGTCGCTCTCCACTCAGGTGTTATAAGGGTACCGACAGGGAAGAATTCCTTCATTTGCTGGGAGCAACCTGCAATCAGTAGCCCAGCAGAGCTTGGGTTATATTGGAGAACCTTGAGCACCGTGCGTGGTGGATATGTGCACTCTGACATTATCCGATATTGATATCATCATTATCATTAAAGCAAATAAAAAGAATACTGTAGCCAAATCTGATACCAAAAAAAAAAAATCATAAATAGTCTGTAATTTACCCTTTTTCTACTCAAGGTTGAAGCCAATCCTTAAATCTTCAAATCAATACGTGAGTTGGACATAGTAAACTTGTTGTTTACTTTGGAAGCATGGGTCATCCTTGGCAAAAAACCTATAAAGGTCAATCAAACCTGTCTATTGAGGCCACTTAAGGAAAATACAGCAAGTGGCTAATGTAGACAGATGGTCTTTCAGGACACATATTTCTTTCTCAGGGGAGAGCAAATGCATGGTCTTTCTAGACAGGAGGCATTTATAGAGAGGTGGCAACTTCGACAGGCTTGACTTCATACAAACCTTGTTGCAATCTAATTGCATTATAGTCTCTTTGGATCAATAAGGGAATTAAACCTACGATACATTACACGTGTTATTACCTTCTGGCTGTATTAAAACAGATGATGAATTCACCCTCACCTGGTAAGAAGCCCCTGAAGTCCATATACAAGTCTGTAGAACATTTGATCTGTGCGATCTCTTCTTGGGGGCAATGGGACGTCAGCCTGGAGGGAACATAGTAGCACTTCTTTACCACCTTCTCTGTTTCATTTGATACCTGAAATATCAGAACATATCAAAACACTAAAACCATAAATACAAAACAAAATATACAAAGAAGAAAAAATAAATTTTGTAAAATCTAAGCACAAATAAGCAATTCACATTTCACTCATCATTTCATTTCACACATCCCACTCCTGCCACTAAATTGTGGCAAGTTTAACAACTACTTTGACCAATTAAGCATTTTTTATTCAAAATTGGAGAAATAGACATTTTAGTACCATTTGTAAAGGCTTTCAAAACTGTACTTGTATAGAGAACCAATTATGGTATTCGAAATTAATCTAACATTTAAAATTTGGAGATCTGAGCAACGTTTAGCTCGACCTTTACCTCAGCGTCTAGTCCACCCTGTTGCTCTTGCTGGAGTCGTTCTACAGGAGCCTCACAGATGAGATCAAACTTGGCCATGAGCTTGACTAAGGCCTCCTTCTGCTCCAAAAAGCCTTGCCACATATGCTGAATCAACCTATCTTCTAAGATACCATCGTCCTCAAGAGTGGTCCAGGCATCACTCATAATCCCGTCCTGGAAAAACACATAGAAGAGAGCTGTCATGGGGAATTGGACACCGTTCGGGTGTTTACCTAATAACAAGTGTTGTCGATCGCCGGGATTAGCCTTCAGTTTTCCCCATATGGTAGAGTCCTTATCTGACATTCGCATAATCCAAAGACTCTCCGAGAGATCCACGACAGTAATGACCTGCTTGAAGACATCAATTAGCAACATCTCCTACGATGTCTCGTAAATTCCCACTTGCTTTCATTTAGTATATAAAAACCCTTCTGCAGCTAGCTAAACACAGCATATTTGAATGAGGGTGTAATGGAGGAGGTTTCTCACCCTTTCTGCAGGATCCAGGATGGTTATGACCTGCTTGAAGACATCGATTAGCCACTGAGGATTCAGGATCACCATGTTTCGTAGGAGAGACTGCTGGTCTTCAATGCCTCCGTAGTAGACTACATAACCCAGGTCGTGGTAGAAGGTCAGCATCGTGAGAAGTTCACGCTCCGATTCCATCCCGAATGGCCGCGTCAGTTCCTTGGTCTTGAAGAATACAAATAAAATGGTTTTAAAATCACCATTTAATTGGTAAAAAACATTAAAAAAATAATATGTAACAAAAACATATCATAAAAATAACATTAAATTTAATTTACACAGGGTGTAATTATACAAAATATGAATACTTATAAAGCAATCCTTTTACAGAAGGCAACATGTAGCCTGAATCTTGCGCCAAAATTTTCAAAAGCACTACATATTATCAAAAACAGGCATACCGCTTTCAAAGAAATGTTAGGGGGAACGAGCTTTTGCTCATGCCGGACCAGCCCTGTGGAATTCACTTCCACAGGAGCTGAAGAACTCCGACTCTTCAACATCTTTTAAGAGCAACCTTAAATCCCATTTGTTTAATTTTGCGTTTTGAAGACAGACATTCATTCTTTCATGTTTGCATTTTCTTTCTTATGTAAATGTACACGATTCTTTGTCATAATGTAATGTGTTTCCTAATATTTTGAAGCGCCTTGAGCATTTAATTAAAATGGATAATGGCGCTATATAAATCTCATGTATTATTATTATTATAAACTGGGCAATTTACGAAATTGAAAGGGTATCGTTGATGAATTTTCATAATATAGCATTACATATTTTCAACAATACAAAGAGATGTGTACGTAACTATAATGATACGAACTGCGGACTACACTAACATTTGCTTGCAAATTAAATACCGGTACATAAAAATCAATTTGTTAAAAGATTCAGAATATATAAATGGCAAATTTGAAGAAGAAAACAAATTATTTCAAAGGAAAAAAAGACAAAAAAACAATTTGGCTCTTAAAACTTGAAGTTGAAATATGAACTACACATACGTGTATTAATATTAGCTCTCTAATTTTCTTCCACTACAATACCTCAACACAAATTATGTTCAAGTTGCAAGAATAAACGTTGCAGTCCTACCTGATCTAATGTCATGTAATTGATTTTATCTGCAGCTAGAGCTTCCTCAAATAAGAGCCATCTGAGTGGAATCTCTTCTCCCATGTAAGGCTCTGCCATCGCTACTTTCTCAATATGTCTCCTCAACGCGACCAGCTACAAAGGAAAGTATTGATTGCTTTAATATTAAAAAAAACTCAACAAAGTGACATGCAGCTCAAGGCTGACATTCTGTTTTACAACGTAATCATATATTCACATCATAATTTAAACATAAAAAATACGTCAGCAATATCACAAAATAACAATGGTAACATCGCACAGCAATATTATAAACAGATTCAGAAAAAAATGTATCGAGAATGTGAATAATCGAAATCAAAATATTTAAGGCAATGCCGTTAAACATTCAACGCTAAATTTAATTAAGCATGTTCAGGAATATTAGGCTTATTGCACAAAAATATATGAATTTAGAGTAAGAAAGAGAATAATTGTACAGATGTAGCACAACATGTTGAGAAGAATCGACAATTGGTAATGAAAGAGTTGATATTTCTCTTCCACAAGGCATATAAACAAACACAAAAACAATATGAATGCAGTTGTATTATTACCAGAGGCAGTTAAAGCATGCAGCTTGTGTCAAGTTTTTTAAGAGGAATTACTACTATCTAAATCAATGCCAGTTAATTTTAGTTAGTAAATGCCTATAAATAGTTTTCGTCAAGCACAGTAGATAAAAATCAATGTCAGTATAATCACATGTACTACCTAAATATTGGAATATTTTCATGCGTAGTAGATTCAAATAAAGGAAATATTATTTTTTTTCTGAATAACTTCTTAAGAACTAGGCATGAAATTGAAAGTGTTTTGGGAATTATTATAATCATATGATTCTATGAGTAAAGAATTAATTTAGGATTACTATCACAACAGACTGAGATTTTATGTCAAAAGGTATTCACATCACGTCATAGAGTGAGCAGCTTTCATTATGTTCCGGTATGTCAGTTCTTTGCGTTCGGAAGAGCATCTTATATGCCATAATTTACCAATTTTGACAATATTTAAGAGACACAACAAAATGATAATCAGTAATACTCTTATGCTTCAGGGTTACTATAAATTGTAATAGTTGGAGATAAGTTGTGATGTACCTCTGCATCTGTGCCTACGTCTTCAGCTGTGTCTACTAATCTGTTTTCAATGGCATAATACTTGGGGACCACATGGCATTCAAACGGCTTCTTCTTGATAGATTTACGGATCTTCTCAAAGGCAGAGCGAATCTAAAAGACAAAAAGGGTGAACTGATCAGGAAATAAACGTCCTAGTCATAATGTTAAACATGAATGCATACCTTACGTTAGATGAGAACATGATAGTCTATGCAAACAAAAAGAACTCCGATATGAAATAGCCACTATATCTCATTGAGGACCCCCATGATATCTCATTGGTTTTATTACTGACAAGGAAAACAATGAGAGAAACAGAAACAAAATCTGTCATTAAATTTTAAAGTTGCAATCAATGAAATACAAATTAGCAATTATGTGACTTATCTTTTGAGGTAGTCTCCCATTTACTTAGTAGTGCACATTTGATGAATTGTCATTGTCTAGCTTATTAATGAAGGAATGGGGCTGTGTAAAAACAAAGTAGTGCTGATTGCGTCTAGGATGCACGTATGACCGAAAGATTTGTTTAGATAAAACAAATATTTATTTAATTACTTTTTAATCAAGTATTACTCAAAATTTCACTGAATTGTTTCTCTAATTTTCTGGTACTATTAAAACCAATACTATATCAGGGTAACATTTTCATTTAAAATGTCCTTTTACAAGCAAGTACAAATTTAAATGTTGCAAGGTTATATATAGTCAAGCTGTTATAATGCCATAGCCCAATCCCACTGCCAAACTGACTCCTAACTGAATCCAAATGACCAATGTAATCGCCACTCAGGGTTAGACAGAAAAAAAACGTCTGGTATGGGGAATTCTTTAATAAAACTGACATTTGTCAACTGGACAATCGATACTGTTGACGACAAGTCTTTCTCGAATTAATCGTAAATTTAGGAGTTAAATTAGGGACCTATCGTAAGTCAAAAGATATATCTTAGTTTTTGCTACTTTTTACAAAAACAGCGAGTGTAATCTCATGCAAAGTATATATTTAATTTTTGTAAATATTTTTTTTACAATAACAGGGAGTGTAATATTGCAGCCAAATTGGATATTTGTAGACGTAAAGAGTGAAAAAAAAACTCGTAGCATCTCATTCATTTCGGTCTGTCCGAACCAATCCAATTCCTCCTCTCACTACCCCATACGACGTAGTTCAGTCTCTGCATAGAGGCGGTCAGTGGAGCCACACTTAGTCTCAGCGGAACAACCATCGATTCCAGAGACTAAAGCTGTCAGTCAGACTCAGCGTATGGTACTTTTTGCTCGATCTTTGTCGTTCTGGTGTCGGTGTAGTTGGTGTAAGTGGAGTATTAAAGGTATATTTCATGTTATTGTCTGTTTGTTCTCACTCTTGGTTCAAAACTCAAAATGGAGGTGGAGGTGTCGCGGCAGAGTAGGGCATTTACTTTAACAGCCAGGCACTAACGTCATTTGGAAAGACATTAATCCACTTTGCCACCCTCCATCAAGGTGTAAATGAGTACCTGGCAACTTCAGGGCTGATAACAATTGCAGGGCTCTCAGGAAAAACAGCTGATACTGATGGGGCTTCCAGGGGGTAAACAAAATTATTATTTTATTATCAACATAATTGTACATCATAAACCATTACCTTTTTCTTTTTCTCTTTTGCATCTCCTTTCACACTTTCTCGATGCGTACCAACAATGAATATTGGTGGAGATTTCTGGGCGGTTTTAGACGTATTCTTATTTCTGACCGAAAAGGGCGCCACAGCATGTGCGTAGATGGAACACAACCAGAAATTGATGAACTCTAGACATGTCAGTTCTGATTTGGCACCTATTTTAGCCTGTGGTTTAAATGTAAAGAAGTATGTATGATATGGCCAAGGTTAAAAACACACATACACATCATGCTTTGTAATCATTCTAACAGAGTAACGCATACATATCCTACTCCTCACATCCAAAATAATTTTATTTTTGTTGTTGAATGATATATTGATGTATTTATCTTCATTATCTTCCACACACAAGAAAACGATTACAGCATGATAATCGAATCATATAATCAATACATTATTACAATCATGTACTTACATTGTAATATTACTACATTGTTATATTACCAGAACATAATTATGAAGAGGGATTGCAACATAAACTAAGCTTGAAGCGTGGCAATCCTTTACAAAAAAAAATTATAATAAAATATATAATATTGAGGGAATATACATTCTGCTATACTAACATATATAGAAATTGTTGTGACAGTTGCACTTAATTCCTTTATCACCCAAGTCATTTGTTTCTTGTATTATTGATGCATGACATGAACACACATATATTTGTAATAGCACTTCCTCAGGCAAGGTTCCTAGTTTAGCGCCACATATTGATAACCACTTGATATGAAACACTCAGAAGGCTACATAGACATGGTTGTGCTGAGGTACAAGAATCCCTTTTTTGCCAGAGCATCAAGGAGATTTCAGTCCTAAGTTTGTCATTATGTCAGGCAAAGAGGTTAGTTTTGTTATATATTGAATGTATTTCTATGAATTGTCGAAACATAAAGTGTAAATTAGTGTGTATGTTTTGAACTTCTTACTGAGAGATGTTCATGTTAGTATGTAATGTAATGTAAGCCATTCAAACCCATGTTGTTATGATATAATGTACATTTGACTTTATATTAAGAACAGTGATAACTAGTGAAGATATTGTTAAATACTTTGAAGATTATTATGAGAGTGCTGAAGCACTAAGTAGAGATTTGGAGTTTATAATTGTTTAGTTCATCGATTCAAGCTATAGTGAAATCTAGTTGTGACATTTGTAGCGTAGGTTTGTATTTATGTAAAGCCATTTAATGCAGATGGACTAAAATAGTGACTGGGGTTATTTTAATGAGTTATAAAGATCATGACACAATGTACATTATTTTATGACTTTCGTAAAGAGACTGTGTTTATTGCTATATTGATGATGCTATGATGTACTTGTATTTATGATTCTTTATCTGTGATTTATCCACAGTTTTCACGGAATTTCACGGAATGAAACGAAATGGAATGGTTTCTTCGATCATTAAAGCTATACGAATTCCTGTAGAAGCCTTTGTTAAGACTTTTGATTTGTTGTCGACCTCGCTGCAGCCACAGAAATCATTAAAGGATGGGGTGAAATAAGATGTAAATTAATCATCAAGAGATAAAGCAGTAATCTATGATTCATGATTGGTAATAAGTTACCATCTATTATGATTGGTAATTCTTTTTCTCAAACGTTGATCTTTGTAATGACTTGCCAAAGTGTAGAAGTGATTGGCAGGATGACCTTGTAGACCAAAGTGATTTTTTTAAACAGAGAAGGACTTTTAACTCATAGCCTACCATGAGGCTGCGTGCACGCTATTGTTACGCTGCTTCTTGCATGCTAGCAAACATTCGTAATAGCAGTTATTGTTCATGCCTATTGGACTGTGCCTAGTGCTTTGCACGCTCTATTGTTAGTACCATCGCGTTAATCCGATTATCTCGTTATAAATCTGGCACTGGGGGGATTAGCCCTGTGGCAGGATAAGAGTTAAAGAGATGTACATTTCAACTATATAATCTCACACCATGATAACTGATTTAATTGCACCAACAATGTACACATGTATTAATCCAGAAGAAAACAGGTAGTTAAAGCTATATTAAAAAAGAGTCGAAATATGAATGAACAAGAGCTATCATAATATTTCTACTTTAAAAATACATTTTACGCGAGTAGTGAATGAAGTAAATACGTAAAACTTTACAAATAAAAATCGGCAAAAACAAGTTTTGGCAAAGAAAAACACAACACTATCTACCATTTAAATATTCCATGTAAAGCATAATCTATTTTTACCAAGCAGTATAAAATGAAATAAAGAAATACCATTTCATAATACTCGTCTCTGGATTCAGGGGGAACGACAGAATCTAAACGTCTACTGAGATCAAAGACAATCACATAAATGGCTCGCCACGTCAGAAACACCTACATGAGAAGGAAATAAAAATGATCCATAAGTATTTAATAACTACCATGCTATGTTGTTTCTATATGCTCTCCTATTGTTATAGTAATAAGGGACATCAGGCACTGTTTATATATGATTAACAACTAAATAATTATAACCCTTGTAATTTTGATTTTTTTTTTTCTTTCTTTTTTTCTTCTCGTAACTGGACTGGTTGAATTAGGGCCTTTGTTAAATAAATTTAGATGTAAGCTTCAATATGTCACATTTTCAAGAAACAAATCAATTTTCTCATAAGTAATAAGGGTGTAATAATGTGCATATTAAATGTACATGAATCCATGTGCCCTGAATCTGATGCATTATTTCGAGAATGAGATATCTACACTGAAACTGATCAGAAAAAACTCACAGGAGAAATATCAAATGTTTTGGAGATGATTGCCATAATAAGTGTATGGGAGACTGTATTTAAAAAAAATGTATTATTTTTGGTTAAATACCAGAATCTAACAATACTTTTCATATTTGCTTTCATGGCACCACGGTATAATTTACAAGGAATCTAATGTTCTTCAAATGTTCTTTCACCTGATGGGTTGTGTAGTATATGTCTTGCCCGGCAAAGTCCCATATACTTAGTGAGACTCCTTCTCCTCTACCACTATCAGTCCTGACTGTTCCTATCTCCTGAGAAATGAATTAAACGAATACACACCTATATGAACAATTATCAAAATAATGGGAACATCAGTACTGATCCCGAAGACAATCACAAAACCACTTTGTCCAAACTTGTATCATGAAGAAATCTTCTTTATTACATACAGTAGCATAATTTGTTAAATAGCAGGGTATGCGTAAAAACATCCAGTAAGCAAATAACCATTTTGTATCCTATATATATTCACTCGAGTGCAGCAAACAAGAATGTACACAGTCTAATATGTCTCTGAAGAAGAAGCAAGTTAAAAATTTAAAAAAATCTATGGTAATACGCGGATAGATTATTATCCATGCAAGGACATAAATCCTATAACAACACGGAACAAAGAAAGTGGAAGATTCTAGGATAAAACCAAGGCATTGTAGAAAATCGTGTACATTTTAACCCGCATAAAAATACAAGGTTCAAAGTTGAATTCTACCTTAAGGTGAACTTGTTCCTTAAGCATTTTCTCCACCAGACTTGCTATTTGATGTGGCATATTGTCATCCTCCTCTTTAGCCTTGGGCGCCTCCACATTATCCAAGACAAATCCTTCTAAAAAAGAAATACATGTATGTACATTCATAATTTATCTACATCTGCCACTTTCCACCCAGGTGTTAAATGGGTATCAAGAAAGATGCGAACGTTAATGTGGTGGGATTGGCATGTGTGCCGTAGTAAAAGAGCGCCTGGTTAAATGACTAATCAGGGGAGTTGTTCGTGTGCACTATCATTCTACCACCTAAATATGGCCTTCAAATTTGAATATATTTTGTTATCATAATCATTATTATTATGAGAATATTTCATGTAACTGACATTTAATAAGTCGGAATTGATTAGAGTTCAAATCGATCACTGAATAATAACAATTTTCTATGGTAACAATTTAAAGGAGTTTTAACAAGTAAATACTCATTTAGATGCTGCTTGTAAGTGTCGGCTTGCATGGTGGTGTAGATACACAGTAGGCTTGCGGGTGCACCATGTGAGAGAGAGAGAGAGAGAGAGAGAGAGGGTTGAGGAGTCCTGGAAAGGACTCTGACTCGGTAATCTTTCTTGGGGGTGTGTAGTTCTGAAAAGGACTGTTGGTGTAGTCTTGAAAAAGACTGTTTGTTATCTTTCTTAGCTTATAGTTCTAAGGAGAACTATAGCGCTTGGAGAGGATGAGTGGCTCGACGTTTCGAACAGGTTGACTATCCGTCGTCAGGAGTGGAGAATAGCTGGCGTGCGTGACCTTAAGTCACCGGGGTGCGGACGTCGGGGGGAAATAGGTGACCGTGTGGGCTTGAGTCATCGGGGGATGGACATGGATGGTCGGCTCGTTCGTCTGACTGTCCGTCTGGGCTGGAGTCTCCGGGTTGCGGACTTAGGAGAGTTTCCATTCCATGGGTGGGGTGTGTTGTCGGCGAGACGCTGTGTGTGTCCCCGACGTAGGCGGCGTTGTAGTCTGTTGTCGTCTGCTGTGCAGTAGGGACTTTTAGATTGAGTGGACGAGAACACGACGAACGCCGACTGATCATGCGTGTCAACGTACTTAACTGCCAATGTGGACTACAATTATAAATCTTTTAGATTGCACTCGACGATATACATGCATGCAGGAAGTAACACTATGAACATCACGGACAAAGAAAGAGGACAAAATATACAGTTCCACATTCTACCCTCAACAAAAGAACATCCCTTCACTGCTATTATGTAAAAATGTGTAGAACAGGTGAATATGCATGTGACACCTGTTCTACACATTTTTACATAATAGCAGGGAAGGGATGTTCCTTTGTCTACCTGAGGAACTGTATATTTTATGCGCACGCGGCATACTAGTACATTGAGCATGTAAAGGCGCTATATGCATACCAATATGTACATGTACTAGATTTAGGAAAATCAAGGTTGACGCATTCTCGATCGCCGACTGAGACGACGTAACGCATGCGCAGTGCCTTAAAATGACGTCACACGTTGCAGTCAAAGCTGTCGACGTGCAAATCTAAAAGTCCCTATTTTAGCTGTGAGGCTGGCGGCTGCTTTGAGGGTTCGGCGGGTGGCGGTGGTTGATGTACGGTTGTCTGTCGGGTTGGTGAGGGCGGTGGTGGAGGCGGTGGTGGAGGAAGAGTGACCGGGTACTTCTTGATGAGGTGTTTCCAGATGTCGTTGATGTATAATCCTGAGTCTTGGGGCACGGTGTTGTGGCGATGAATTTCGATGGCTTCTCGGATTCGGCGTGTATGCCAGTGCTTCATTATGGAGATAAGTTGACTGTTGTCCCATTTCAATGGTGTGTTCGTGTTGCTGGGCGTGTTTGACGATGGCGGACTTATCCCAATCGCCGAGTCTGAAGCTGGTTCTGTGCTCCAATTGAGTCTTGTTTCCAGATTTCTCCCCGTTTCACCAATGTAGACTTTTCCACATTCGCATGGTATTTTGTAGACTCCAGCTTTCTTGTGGTTTGGATGCTTGTCTTTGTGGGAGTGGAGTATCGACGGAGTTTGTTGGAGGAACTGTGTCGAACTTGGATGTCTGCTGCTTGAAGGATACGTTGAATCTTGTGAGAGGCTTGACCGATATAGGGAAGAACAACAGTTGCTTCGGTGGTGTAGCTTCGGGTTGGTTCTCTTCAGGGGTGGTGTTGGCTGCGGGCTTGTTGGCGGGAGTCTTGGATTGACCTTATGTCTTGGGTATTTGTTGATGCTAGTTAGGGCTGTGGTGACATGCTGGATTTCCTGGTCTAGATGGTCTGCACCGCTGAGTTGATGGGCTCGGCGGATGAGGGCGTTGGGGACTGATTGTAGTACGGATGGATGGTGGAAGGATCTGTAGTGAAGATATCTATCGGTGTGTGTGGGTTTCCTGTAGACTTGATGAGCGAGCTTGCCGGATGGTCATTTGGTAACGAAAACGTCTAGGAAGGGGATACGGTTGTCTTGCTCGGTCTCCATGGTGAATTTGATGCTCGGGTGATGCTGGTTGATGTGGGCGAGAAAGTGGTCTAAGTCACGTCTGCTATGTGGCCAGATGACGAATGTGTCGTCGACATATCGGAGCCAGAGAGAGGGGCGTTGTGAGAGAGTCTGGAGTGCCGTTGTTTCGAAGTGCTCCATGAAAGATGTTGGCTATAACAGGTGAAAGAAGCGATCCCATGGCTGCGCCTTGAAGTTGCTGGTATTTATTGTCTCGCCTCTCTTTCTCTCTCACACATGGTGCACCCGCAAACCTACTGTATAAATAATAATTTGTTATCTACTTGTATTGATACTGTATATCTTATGTACGATACATTAAGGATTGATAGAGGGTTGAGAAAACAGACAAACATCACAAACAAACTAAACAAAACAAAACAAATACACTAACCTGCTTCTACAGGATTCAGGCCTCTGGCGAGAATAGTATCGCTGTGCGGTTCTAAACTTTGCAGATCCTGTACACAAAAAAAAAAAAGTATTAAGAATGTCATCGAGCAGCGTGCATCGAGCAGCGTGCTCTAGCTGCATCCCAATTAGCAACTATAAATACTTTGTTTAAAGACCGTCAATACTACTGAGCTAGAAGGGATTAGACTACACAGCGAGGTCACTGACAGGTGGCTATCTCATTACCTCAGCTCTCAACTAACATAAGAAAAAGAGGATCATGGGGGACCAACATGCACCGATTGGGGAAGTTTTCTATAAAGAGGGAGCAAGTAGCTACAAGTAGGACAGTGGGGCTTTAAGTGGTTAATGAGATGAACCATCTCTTTATTCGTTTACACTGTCATTCAAGACTGATCCAGAGTAATCTATTGCGTTATTGCATGACTATGATATTTCAGATGCAAAACAGCTAATACATGTACTAGGATTGATGAATACTTGAATGGCTAATACCGAGTTAAATGTAAACTTGTGTTGTTGTAATGAAATTGAAGTTCAAAATAGCCTGATGATAAGAATCCGCTTTCTAAAAAAGTTAACATATTTTGGAGCAGTTAGACTTGTGTATCAAAATGTATTATCGTGAATGAAATGCATATGGAAAGGAGCGTTTTAAACCTTTCTCTAGTCGCGGCACCCTTTTGGAAAATAAAAAGTTTCGTGTAGCCCTAATTCCCGAATTACTTTACAGAAGATTCACTTTCTATCTCTCCGGTACACCTCAAGTGCATGTACACACTTACGGACATTACGGAAACATTTCATTTTGTAAAATTAGGGAGCGAGCGAAGGAGCAAAAGCAATAACATTTTTAGAGTAGTATAATTATTTCTTTGTAAACAAAAAACACTATGTACAAAGATATGGTATCATGTATGCAGGAACCTCATTGCCCAAGCCATGAATCCAAAATTATATATTTGGTCACCTCGATGCAAGAATATAATCAGGATATTCGGGCATCTCGTTGTCCAGAATCGTCCTGCTTTTAAATGTTCTGGGCGAGTGAAGCAAACAAGTGTGGTAAAAAGGTGATTTCGATATAAAAATGTAAGATATTTTCGAGCATCACGCTGCCAAAAGAGACTAAATATGTAGCTATTCAGGCACTTCACTGCCTAAAATCCTTTTGTTTCTGAATGTTGCGAGAGACTGAAGTGAGTGTGGGAAAAAGACTTTTAATTGTCTTCACATTGTTATTTCTTCAAGAAAATACATAACGGTTTCTATTTTTGCCCATGAAATTGATGTTTATTTTATAAATAGGGGCCGTTGAAAAAACGCTGCTGTAATGCATTGTAGTAAGAGACACCCCATATAATTATAATTTGTACTTACTACTTAGGTATATTGAGCACTTTCAAATCCGTTGAGCAAATTTCTGAGGTTTTTATTATTTTTTTTTCTGGCAGAATTTAACATCTTCTTCATCATAACTCACCACTACATTCACTTTCATAGAGATTTTAATTTGGATTACTAAACAAGATTTAATTTCATTTCATTCTCTATCACTGGTTTTCCCTTAAATCAGAAATACAATATCTGCACAGTCATAAAGATGATAATTACCTGTGTTGGGGTCATGGTCAGGTTCTTTGCTTTTCCATCCACACGAGCTTTAACATATTCATCCTCTGTGAAAGTAAATCATCAAAAACCATATTATACTATGGTATCATATATTACATTATCAAGATTGTATCACTCCAGAATGATTTAAATGACATGATTTTAATGAACAATATGATGTGCAATCCTGCCTTTGTAGCAAGTAATAAATTACCAGATCTATTTGTGTAAATACACATCTTGACTAAAATATATTTTTCTTTAAGACGTTTGGCTGAAAAGGATATTTTTGGGGTGAGTTCTAACAACATGCTTTCCATAATAAGAATAACAAGTCTGAAGGAAAACAAAATATACTTGTACAGAAAATTGGAAAGTAGTTCAAAAATATGTTGCAGTCTATTAACAGATTAGCTAATTTGACATTTCACAGGGCAGTACAAAAACGTCTTATATCTACATTACCACTGCAATTATATAATGATATAGGCCTAACTATAATGATATGTCAGGAAAAGTGTCAGACAGTAATAATGATGATGATGATGATGATGATAACAAAATAATAATAACGATATTGATGATAATGATATCAATGAACTTAAAATAAACATTAACATAAATGAAGATAACAACGTGAATGTCATCATTTTTCATTAGTGTTTATCAAACTTTATATATTTCACGAACGATAAATTAAGAATTGATCTACAGTTAGGAAAACAAATAAACAAAACTGACAAACACCACTAAAAACAACGCAAACAAATTAAAGCTAACAAAAAAGAAAACAAATATATTGACGAACCTGCTTCTTCAAGATTCAAGCCTCTGCTGCGAGGATTATTGCTGTGTGGTTCCAAACCTTCTTGATCCTGTACACAAAATAAACAATTAGGAACCAGAACTACTTGCTTAAGTGGTTGATGAAATGATATCACTCTTTATTCATTTACACTGTCATTCTAAGCTGGTCTAGAGCAATTCATGGTGTCATTGCATGATTGACTATGTACTTGGCATTCCAGATGCAAACAGCTAATGCATGTACCTGGGTTTATGAATACTTGAATGGCTAATATCGAGTTAAATGTAAACTTGAGTTACAGTAATGAAAACAATCTAAGTATATTATCATGAAGGAAATGCGTGTGCAAAGGAAATAGCAACCTCGATATACCGTAGTGCATTGTAATCCTAGACTACCCATATAATTATCGTTCTTTACTTACTACTCAAGTATTTTGCTATCAAATTCTTTGAGCACAAATACATTAATTTGTTTGAATGATCGTGATAAATATTTGTCAAACAATTCTAAAATAAATGTTTGGAAAAATTTGCACAACAAAAAAATCTGGCTGAACTTCACTTCTCCATTATAATAATAACTCACCATTACATTTAATTTTATAGAGATTTTTATTTGAATTAACAAGTATGATAGCTATTTTATTCTCTATTACTGGTTAACCAGAAATCAGAAAAATTATATCTGTATGGAGATAATAATTACCTGTGGTGGTGTCACGATCAGCCTCTTTGCTATGTCATCCGCAAGAGCTTTACTATACTCATCCTCTTTGAAATTAAATCATCATATATCACATATTACATTGTAATATAAGATCGTAGGATTCCAGAGTAATTGAAATAACATATATATGATTTAAATGAACAATAATTTAATGTGCAATCCTGCCTTTATAGCAGTTTAAACAAATACCAGATAGCTAGAAGTATGATGTGATGTCATGCAACTCTTTCAATTGTTTTGATACACACCTTGATTATTAATATGATTTTCTTCAAAACTAAATGACTGAAAAGGATATGTTTTTGGTGACTTGTAACAAAATGATTTCCATAACAAGAATAAAAACCCCAAAGGGAAAAGAAGCTTGTGAAATTAATAGATTTAAAAAAAAGTCTGATTGAACAGGAAATGGGAAAGTTGTTCCAGATTACTTTACAGTCTATTACTTAGTTCGATAATTTGACATTTACATAGCAAGTACAAAAACAGTGATATTGCCATGATATCATAAGGACAATTCAGTTTACTTCTTATATCTATATTACTACTGTAAGAACTATAACTTTTTAATTGCTATTTCAGGAATCGTTTCAGACAGTAGTAATGATAATTATAATGATAATATTAATGACAATAATAATAACAATAATAGTAAAAAACAAAAAATTGAAATGATAATGAAAATAATAACAATAACAATAATGATGATGAAAATAATTATTAAAATGACAATAATAATAAGAACAATAACAAATAAGAAATTGGCCACTATGTGCTCATAAATTGTAATATTAAGATATTAAAATTGAAAAGATACGCTTTAAGTTTTGATTTAAAAGTGTTTTCCGTTCTCCCTTGTCACCCACCAACAGTTTGATGTCAGAATAAAAAATCTACTTATGGAGAGAATGTCATTTTTCTTATAGTAAATGCAAAATATTTTTTAAAATTCTACTTACCTTTTGTATCTTCATTCCCATGTCCTTTTTTGTGAATTGACCACATTTTCTCGCCAGCCTTTGCAACCTCGATGCAAATTTCACATGAGTTTGTTGTTTCTACACCGTTCGTTATTGCCTCATTTTCATCAAATCTGAAGCAAATAAAACAAAATGATAATATTAATAATAATAATATTAATACAAATTAGAATATTAATTCGAATACAACATTTAAAAATTAATAACAATTATATAAATGGTATTGATATATACTCACTTATATTCCGAAGCACAAAAGCAAAACTGACACGCATAGTATTCAAAACGTTCAACAAGCTAAATTCCGTACATTCAGACATATCCGAGTACTATTAACAAAATCCGATAAATACTTTATGAATTATAAATGTTTCGAAGTTAAACTCACATAATATATGTAAATCTCAAATTGTTGAATAATATGAATTCAATTGTGAAAAGGATTGTGACGTAATTGGGTAAAAAGAGCTATCCCATATATCTCTACATACAAATATCATGAATATCAGGAGAACAGTATGCATACTTAGGCTACCCTGGGTAAACAAGACATATTATTCCCACTCTGAGACAAATGAAGAAGTCAACAATTTTGTATTTGTATGTGCGATTGACCATGGTCTTTATTGAGAGCTGATTAGCATAAATTAACTCTTTTTTAATCAAACTGGTCAGCAAAGTAAATATAATTAAAACAAAACAAACAACAATGAATGTAACTCATTACTTCGAGCAAATTATGTCGAGAGCGATCTGTAAGGAACCAATAGGGGGCCCGGCCGGGCGACAAAGTAATATCAATTGACTAGCCGTAACAATTCTTCCATTCGCCTGGCCATGCGAACGGGCTTCCCCCATCTCTTGCGGCTTTTTGCACAGACAAGAGGCATGGGTGAGCGAAGATGACTTCCCGCCGGAAACCCTGAGCGTTACACACGGCATAAGCCAGGCAATCTCAGCTTCAACGGACAGGGTCCCGCTCACCCCCCCATTCCCCAACCGAAAACGTGATGAGCCCAAGTCAGGCTCGTAAAATTGTATAAATACGGCAATAAAAACAGTCCTCTAAAAACACCAAATTTTGTCTCCCCTTCCTAACAGACCGCTTGCTCTAGTTTTACATTACCACAACGAATATATTTCTTATATAAGCGATTATAGGCGTCCAAATTCGCAAGAATGCCGCGAAATGAACAAATTGAATGAAGATGAGTTAAATATGCACATCCCAAATATCTTTTGGAACATGAGGGCAGGAATTTGATGACATTGTCTACTCCACTCAAATGCGGGTGAAAACCAACCTCTCGAAAACCAAACTCTTTAGGTCAGAAAGCCGATTGATAAAAACGAGGGCTATATGTACACTAAATGGAACATCTGACCGTATGCAAAGTTCGAGTTTAGGAAAATAAGATTGGGGAAAGCCCCGCAAGGCCCGTGTTATGATTCTGAACGCGACCAGGCGTAGCCCTTGCGTGAGTAGATCGTCATCAAATTCTCGCCACTAACTAACACTGTAAAGATTAATGTACGAAAATCGCCCCATCGGGCTTCGGATCGAATCGATCCCATTATACACATGCAATAGAAAAAATTGCTCGAAGTAGCTTCTGAATGCTCTAAAAGCCGGAAAATTATAATTCGAAGAAAATCAGTTATCCAAGTGATAATGAATAAAGAAAGGGACTGAGATACAGTGTTATTGCAGACGCAACCCTGAACTGGGAGCGAATCAAGTAAGGCTATAGATCCCTGAGCTAACACATAAACAGCTGTAACACAGCTGCGACTGTACATTTATAGTTCATCACTTGTATGTCTAGCCAGCCGGCCAAATAATGGCGGCTAGGGGTGGGAAGGTGGTAAAAAGTTTGTTCACGAATCTGACCATCTCTCATGAAGACCATAGAAAGAATGAAGCGAGCCGAGAGCACGCGGTGTATGGCGCGAACCTTTCTGGTTTTATTGCTGACGCCAATACTTCTGCGACCCCCTCCCTTGACCTCGAGGCGTGTGGTCTCGGGTCGGTTCGCACTTCTCCGTCCAGATTGGGAATAACCTTTTTTAGCTTCTTGTACAGTTCACTAAAATGTATTATTCCCACTCTGAGACAAATGAAGAAGTCAACAATTTTGTATTTGTATGTGCGATTGACCATGGTCTTTATTGAGAGCTGATTAGCATAAATTAACTCTTTTTTAATCAAACTGGTCAGCAAAGTAAATATAATTAAAACAAAACAAACAACAATGAATGTAACTCATTACTTCGAGCAAATTATGTCGAGAGCGATCTGTAAGGAACCAATAGGGGGCCCGGCCGGGCGACAAAGTAATATCAATTGACTAGCCGTAACAATTCTTCCATTCGCCTGGCCATGCGAACGGGCTTCCCCCATCTCTTGCGGCTTTTTGCACAGACAAGAGGCATGGGTGAGCGAAGATGACTTCCCGCCGGAAACCCTGAGCGTTACACACGGCATAAGCCAGGCAATCTCAGCTTCAACGGACAGGGTCCCGCTCACCCCCCCATTCCCCAACCGAAAACGTGATGAGCCCAAGTCAGGCTCGTAAAATTGTATAAATACGGCAATAAAAACAGTCCTCTAAAAACACCAAATTTTGTCTCCCCTTCCTAACAGACCGCTTGCTCTAGTTTTACATTACCACAACGAATATATTTCTTATATAAGCGATTATAGGCGTCCAAATTCGCAAGAATGCCGCGAAATGAACAAATTGAATGAAGATGAGTTAAATATGCACATCCCAAATATCTTTTGGAACATGAGGGCAGGAATTTGATGACATTGTCTACTCCACTCAAATGCGGGTGAAAACCAACCTCTCGAAAACCAAACTCTTTAGGTCAGAAAGCCGATTGATAAAAACGAGGGCTATATGTACACTAAATGGAACATCTGACCGTATGCAAAGTTCGAGTTTAGGAAAATAAGATTGGGGAAAGCCCCGCAAGGCCCGTGTTATGATTCTGAACGCGACCAGGCGTAGCCCTTGCGTGAGTAGATCGTCATCAAATTCTCGCCACTAACTAACACTGTAAAGATTAATGTACGAAAATCGCCCCATCGGGCTTCGGATCGAATCGATCCCATTATACACATGCAATAGAAAAAATTGCTCGAAGTAGCTTCTGAATGCTCTAAAAGCCGGAAAATTATAATTCGAAGAAAATCAGTTATCCAAGTGATAATGAATAAAGAAAGGGACTGAGATACAGTGTTATTGCAGACGCAACCCTGAACTGGGAGCGAATCAAGTAAGGCTATAGATCCCTGAGCTAACACATAAACAGCTGTAACACAGCTGCGACTGTACATTTATAGTTCATCACTTGTATGTCTAGCCAGCCGGCCAAATAATGGCGGCTAGGGGTGGGAAGGTGGTAAAAAGTTTGTTCACGAATCTGACCATCTCTCATGAAGACCATAGAAAGAATGAAGCGAGCCGAGAGCACGCGGTGTATGGCGCGAACCTTTCTGGTTTTATTGCTGACGCCAATACTTCTGCGACCCCCTCCCTTGACCTCGAGGCGTGTGGTCTCGGGTCGGTTCGCACTTCTCCGTCCAGATTGGGAATAACCTTTTTTAGCTTCTTGTACAGTTCACTAAAATGTATTATTCCCACTCTGAGACAAATGAAGAAGTCAACAATTTTGTATTTGTATGTGCGATTGACCATGGTCTTTATTGAGAGCTGATTAGCATAAATTAACTCTTTTTTAATCAAACTGGTCAGCAAAGTAAATATAATTAAAACAAAACAAACAACAATGAATGTAACTCATTACTTCGAGCAAATTATGTCGAGAGCGATCTGTAAGGAACCAATAGGGGGCCCGGCCGGGCGACAAAGTAATATCAATTGACTAGCCGTAACAATTCTTCCATTCGCCTGGCCATGCGAACGGGCTTCCCCCATCTCTTGCGGCTTTTTGCACAGACAAGAGGCATGGGTGAGCGAAGATGACTTCCCGCCGGAAACCCTGAGCGTTACACACGGCATAAGCCAGGCAATCTCAGCTTCAACGGACAGGGTCCCGCTCACCCCCCCATTCCCCAACCGAAAACGTGATGAGCCCAAGTCAGGCTCGTAAAATTGTATAAATACGGCAATAAAAACAGTCCTCTAAAAACACCAAATTTTGTCTCCCCTTCCTAACAGACCGCTTGCTCTAGTTTTACATTACCACAACGAATATATTTCTTATATAAGCGATTATAGGCGTCCAAATTCGCAAGAATGCCGCCAAACGAGATGTGACGCAACTCGCCGCCATATAATCGCATTTCAAAGTGCCTACAACATGCTTCCACGAATGTAAACTATCCTCGTAACATTAAAGTAGGGTATTCTTGCTGATTCAACTGTTGAACGCAAGTTAAGCCATTATTAACCAATTAGTATATCATGCACTGTCATCCATGTACGGAAGTTAATACCTCAAATACGGAAGACGAAGAAGCAATAGAGAACATATGTTGGCATAAATATCATCTCCTAGTCCAGAAGATACAGTAATTCTACTATTGATACCTAATCATTACTACTGTACACGAGAAGAAAAATACTGATTTACCATAGCCCCACTTAAACTTTATAACTCGATGTTAAGATCGACATAAAATCCAAAGCTAAAAATCACTAACGAAGCTATAACACTGGACGGGAAAGCGGGACATGGCGATTTAATGTTAGCCTTACAAAGCTATGGAGAAAGAATTAAATATGACCAAGAGTGTTGGTCGAGGGAGAGTGTTATTCGAGGGAGAATGTCCGAACATCGTACTCGCTTTATCCGCTACCGTGGACATTGGGTAGAGGGTCTGTTCCCACTCGTGGTATAACTGCCGTGGGTGAGTCCACTGCATGGAGAGAGTTGCTGACGTAATCCCGCGCTTCCTACTCCACGTGGTTCGAACTGGGAGGCCGAGGTTTCTTTCCCGCCGTCCTTTAGCCAGAAGATCTGCCCAGTGCACCATTGAGTCTCCAACTAACCATACCCGAGGCTCGTTACGCAATCCAGTGGTGTGTGTGAGTGACGAGGCTGCAAAAGGGTAAGAAAACGAAAAACAAACAGCCAGCATTTCGGGTTCCAACACACTGAGATTCATTAAATTTCCCAAGCTTATTAAATAACAGGCAAATCCCTGCTCCCTTTCACAACTAAACTATTTGAATAAGTAAGAATAGGGAAAAAGCTGGGGGGGGGGGGTGGGTGAGGTCACTTGAAAACATCAATTGCCAGCCTACCAGCTAACTGTTTGCTGAAAATGACATGATACCATCAAAACCCCTTAGTTCCTGATGACTAATAAGGTCGTAAGTAAAAACGAACTGCCTTGTTAAACATAGTTGGCACATTAACCCGCGCCCATTAAAACGTAATCACTGTGGGTCGATCCTTATATAGCGGCGAAATGACTGAGAGGTCCACCGACCCATCTGTTGAATCTGCTCACCAGAATATCCCCTCATAGCCGCAGAGGTAGCCGCCCCTATTCTGAAGGAATGGGCTGTATAACATTGTAAGGGAAGCTCTAAAAGAGATACACAACGCCGCAAAATACGAGTAAATCCATGCCTAGTCAGCGGAGATGTATCAAAATGTCTAAAGAACGCAGTGCCTTGTGCTGACCGAATGCGTGTGTATGCTGCCACTGCAACTACAGGGCAAATGTGAGAACCACTCTCCGGTATTGTTATCGCACAGCCCGCACCCAGCTGATCTGTTTTGGAGAAGCGAACTGTAATTGCAAGCCGGCGGTGAGGGGATTCCCCTCGCATCGCTACGTCACCGCTAACTAGGGGGATTACCCCATTCTTGGCCGTAAACTCACCAACGCGTAGAAAACCAAAAAATGCCACTAGAAACGCCGCAGCAAACAATTTGCAATCGTAAGAATTTGAACACACAGTAGGCAACACAGAGACCAAACGCTGCAATATGGGTAATGTAATGGGGCACCTAACATCCTTCCGCAAATGCCGCCGCCTACACCCGTCAACTAAGCGCTTTATCGGAAACACCTGCGTAATATCCTCCAATCCCTTACTGCGCAAGAAAAAAGACAGACCCGAAATATAGGCGGCAATCGTGTTAGCAGAATATTCGTGCCAGGACATATACGAAATAAACAAAGCGATTTGCTCAGTGTTGGGAATTTGCAAAATATCAAAATGGTAGTCACCCCGAAAAGTCTGAAAGGCAGACCAAGCCATGTCATAGGTGCGCAACGTATTCCGAGCTCTAGAGGAGCTTAACAGGACTTGTCGCTCGTTATGAAGCTGCTCCACAGATGGAGAGGAAGGGGGGATTCGTCGAGATCGGCGTCGGGGGCCAGACATCGAAACCTCTTCATCTGAAAGCGAGACAGAGAGTCAGCAATTTCGTTATTAACGCCCGGCACATATTTTGCCTTAAACCAGATGTTCCACTTAAGGCATAACACTACTAAGCGACGAACGAGCCCCATGATATGCTCACAAGTAGAGGTTTGCTTGTTAATGACTGCAACCACCGTCTGGTTATCCGACCAAAAGACCACCTTCCTTCCAGCGATTTTCTTACCCCACATGGACACACCTACTACAATAGGAAATAATTCCAGAAAACCAATGGAATAGCGCGCAGTAAGTATCTCCTCCGGCCATAGTGCATGGGCCCATCTCTTATCGAAATATATTCCAAAGCCTATGCTCGCCGCTGCATCCGAGTAAAAATGAAAGAAATCATTGTCCTTCCAGTTGTTGTCACCGAAGCTAACTATGCCATTGAAATGCAACAAAAACTCCTTCCACGCCAAAAGGTCAGCTTTAGCGCCCTTCGAAATACGAATTCGATGATGAGCCCCCGTCACACCTCTCGTCAAGTCAATCAACCTACGGAGAAATGCCCTCCCAGGGCCAATCGCCTTACAAACAAAATTCAAGCTACCAATAAGGGACTGCATCTGCCTTAATGTCACCTTGGACTTGGACGTGTACTCCTCCAGCATGCCCAGTAGGGCCTCGACTTTCTCCCCAGGGACCCTGACTTGTAATTTGGCTGAGTCAATCTCTAGACCTAAGTAAGTGATAACCTGAACGGGGCCCTCTGTCTTCTCGCTGGCAAGTGGGACACCAAATCGCTCACACATAGCCTTAAAACACCGCATGAGGTGAGTACACTCGTCAGCAGACTTACCCGCAAAAAAGAAATCATCGAGATAATGGAGGATGCACTCTGAGGACGCAATGCGCCTACAGCATGCCTGTAAGAAGGAACTGAATCTCTCAAATACTGCACAGGACACCGAACAACCCATCGGCATACAACGGTCAAAATAGAATTGTCTATCAATGCACATACCGAGGAGATCAAAATCGGCTGGATTCACCGGCAACAATCGAAAAGCCGATTTAATATCAGATTTCCCCATGAAGGCGTTCCGTCCGAGGGCGGCAATGAGTTTGACAGATTCATCAAAATCAGAATACACGACCGCACATTCCTCCGGATCGATATTGTCATTAACAGATGAGCCTTTTGGGGAAGACAAATGATGGATAAGACGAAATTCATTAGCCGTGCGTTTGGGAACCAACCCAACGGGGGAGCAGCGAAAATTATCAAAGGGGGGCGAAGGAAAGGGACCTACAATCCTGCCTAGCTGTACCTCTTTCCTAATCTTACTTCGAATGATAAGGGGTTTATCATAGGCTGACTTCAAATTTCTGGCCGACATGGGCACTCGCTCCCCAGTAAAACCAAGAGAAAAACCATTCGTAAAACCGTCTATTAATTTCCGCCCTTCTATCTGAGGTTCATACGATAGAAGGAAAGGTAGCATACATTGTAACTTAATTGGAGTTGGAGCTAATATTCTACTTGCTTGAGGTTGCTGATGCTTTAGTGCAGGCAAGCTCTCCGTGGGAGGCATTATTGCACCGAGTACAGTTGTGCCGGTACTGGCAACTTTGCCCTTTGTGACATTTTCCCGCATTGAACGCGAAGCAGAAGCCGGGTCGACGACGGCTAGCGGCCGCTCCTGCCTCCCGGCGCTGGGTGGAGCCCCACCCTCCCCGAAAGGAGTGTTGTCGCTGCCTACCTCCCTGTGGTGTCCCTGCAGGGCTGGCATACGGCCCAGCCCCATAAGCGCGAAAGGACTGAGCCGTTGCCACTAGCAACCACAACTCCGTGTCCACAGTTGCCCACGAAGAATCCGGCCGAGTAGCGTGGCGCAAACGAAACTGTATATCGTAATCGCGCCAGTTATAGTTTGACGCCGCTGCAGTTCTCACTATGCTCATATATTTGAGCAGCTCGCGAGACCTAGACATATGTCGCTCGGTAAATATGGAAACAAATACAAGCATAGCGCTTGTCCACTGCTCGATAGAGCGAATAACCAGCGGACGGGATTGGGGGCGGAGCTGAAAACCCCCGTTAGCCTGATCCAAAGCGAGGGTTAAATCTGAAGAAGTAGGGGAACCCTCTTTAAGCAAATGCCCAAGTTCAATGTATTCCCCTTTCCAAATCCGCTCGCGCATAGCGTGTTGGACAGTCAAACCCAATTCCTCGCAAATGCCACGACGCATGCTCGGAAGGCCCGGTTGCGTCAATTGGGGTGAAAAATTAATGCCAGTAATAGTAGGATGAGCATCAATTAATTGAGGTGCGGTCAAAGCACTGTTCGACCCAACCCCGCTCTCTTCATGCCTCCTACTTCCCGCATCCTGCAAAAATAAAGGCCACGACTCACCCGATTGACTAGTAGTATATCCGTTATCACCCGGCGGCTGGACATCATCGCCTGCGCCGATCACATTGGGGATGGGCCTATCAGTCAACCCTGTCGTCCCTGAAGAAGAGGCCGTTGTCGTGGCTGATGTTGAGGTCGTCGTGGCGGAAATTCTGCCGGCAGCTGATGAAGACGCTGACGATGGCTGTCTTTTCTTCCGACCCGCCGCTTTCGCTGACTGCGGCGGAGCTGTATTCGCCGCCACTACGATGCCGGCACTCCGGCCAAGACGTCCTACTGATACTGACGATTTCCTTCCACGCCCCCGCTCCGATGACCGCTGCTGGGCTTTCGCTTTCGGCATCTTGACTATATTACTGATGACAAAATCTAGTTATTTACTCCTCTAATGCTGGGATAAGAGTCTATGTAGAGTGCAGGAGTGTTAATCAACCACAAAATGAAGGAAAGCGAAATGCGAATAAGAAATGGAAATAATACAGATTATTCCAAAGTTTGATCACGAAATTATATAAAAAGTTTGTTCACGAATCTGACCATCTCTCATGAAGACCATAGAAAGAATGAAGCGAGCCGAGAGCACGCGGTGTATGGCGCGAACCTTTCTGGTTTTATTGCTGACGCCAATACTTCTGCGACCCCCTCCCTTGACCTCGAGGCGTGTGGTCTCGGGTCGGTTCGCACTTCTCCGTCCAGATTGGGAATAACCTTTTTTAGCTTCTTGTACAGTTCACTAAAATGTATTATTATTATTATTACTATCCATAGCACCTTGTCCCATGAGGTTGTACTCCAAGTAAAGAAGAAGGAAAGAGAGGCAGACAGACAGAAACCTTATGTAGTATACATTTACATCTATACTATTCTAATCTTGTTCAAGTATGTGCTATATTTTCTTAATACTGATTATAATAATTTGCACCTTTATATATACAATTTTGATAATGTATTTTGTCTGTATCGAGCAACAATTATCATTTACATGTGATAAGATCTTATCAATATTTATTACTGTTTATAGATCATCGCATATTGAATTATATTTGTTTAATATGTGTACACACGGCTTATTGTCGTGTAACATGTCGTCTAATAAACCATTTTTTTAAAAATTTGAATCGAATTTCATAATGGCAAATTATACCACATTTATTTTGTACCACAATGGTGAAGTTGCCGTACAGGACATTACGACCTTCAAAACAATGATTGCAGGATTTGGTTCAAACTTTCACCAATCTGTTTGTCTAGTTTTAGTGCTTTCCTTCAAAGTAACTTGCTATAAAGATCAGCTAGCCCCTTAACAAATACACAAGTAAATCATTTAGAAATTTATTTTTTACTTCGTATACTCTCTTGAAGTATAATTTTTAAAGGTAATCTTTTTTTTCTTGAAAACAAAAACAAAAACACATTATGACGTCTTTACAACATAAACTGATGTCCTCCAATAAACAAACATAACATTAGACATACATGTAGATATCCATTATCAAGTCCAATTGTTGGATAAAAAATTACAAATATTTCAAATGTTTGAAATGTTTACAAGTGATTATTCTTTATTTTCTCATTTCGTCTTCTTTAAACAAAATATTTAAACATGTTTTAACGATTTTTTAATAAATTCAATTTCTTCAAGTTATAAAAAAAGCGGGACAAGTTTTATATTTAGATTCCAACAGTTAATTATTGTGCACAATGTTGTGATGAGTCATCTTTTTCTGCCTTAAGTGATCAACATGTAATATGAATATAGACATCACAGCACGTTTATAAACATTGTAGACATAGTGGTATACAAATAATAGTCATCACATAATTATAGACATAATTTGCACGTTCACAAATTTGATCACAAACGACCAAGGTGTATTATATATGTACATTTTTCCTGATTAAAACAGATTATATCACCAACAAAGAAAAAATAAGAGATAAATGCGATAACAAAAAAAGGAAAACTTATCACAAAGGGAACTATTTTCGTTATCAAGAAGTCAGAATAAACAAGTTCAAAATCATACCTGACCCTTTATTACGTTGGACAAAAATTTCATGTATCCAAACAGAACATTTTAAGTCAACATGACTGGTAATACAGTTGTTTATTTTTGTTGTCAAGTGAATGAAAAAACAAACATAATACAGAGACAGATAACCAAGGAACAATACAGAGAGAGAGAGAGAGAGAGAGAGAGAAAGAGGTTTTAAAGAGATAAAGGGATAATTAAGAGATTACCTTTGTCCTGTAAGAGTTTTCTTTAGACTTGTCTTTCCAACACGTTCTTGTCCAACAAGCATCAGGCGAGTTCGGAAAACTTTCTTCGTGCCAGCTTGAGCTGCTTCGGCATACGCTCGTCGTGCTCTTAGCCCCCGAGCGAGGATCTCAGGCGGTGCCGAAAGACCCCCGAAGGAAATATCATCCCGATTGATCCCTGAGTCAGGTTTGAGATATGTCAGTTGATCATCATTCCCCTCATTATTATCAGTTTCATCTTTAATAATGAAGATCAAGAATAACACAAAAATACGTCATAATAAAGACACAAATTTAGCCTGCTACAGAAAGCAAAACTGTCAATATTACAAAATATAAACAAACCACGCCATAAAGTTCAACGGTTGCTTCGAAAGAGATTTTTTGTGTCAAGTATTTTGAATTGAAATTATTACATTTGTAGCACGAAATCCAGCTAGCAGCTACCCTGGAAGATGGGTGGTGAGCTGTACTGAGCATGTGCAGTAGAAGCAGACTACATATCCACGGCAGTTAAACCTTGGCTTAACTTTAAACCTGGGTTTAAGTTTAGACTAGAGGCTTTCATAAACTGAAATGAAAGTTAGACCTGAAGTCTGGTTTAGTTAAACCCAGGTTTAACTTTATCTGACTTAAAAATACGGTCCAATAAAATTGGACGAACTTTGTATTAGAGCAAATGGCAATATAGCATTTATTTTGATAACATTACGTTCAGTTATAGGATCAGGAAATTTTGCTGAATACTGTTCTACAATCTGGGTATTGAAAGGCGGGGTAAAAAGTACATCCTTTAAAACATTAAGGACAACAATTACATCGTTTACATTTATATGGGGATATTTTAACTAATACCTTTTTTAAAAGGTACAGGACGAAATAAAAATGACAGCTCTGTCCCTATTCAAAACAAAGCTTTTTGAAATGGTATAGCCGCCCATGTTAAAATGTGAATCATACCTTCAGGTGATGTTTCTTTCCTCTGTGCTTGTTCACTCTTGAGATACTGAACTATTTCAAGATGATCATTGCGTGATGCAGCAAGAAGTGGTGTCTCACCAGCATTATTTTCCCTCTTTACATGTGCTCCTTGACCTACGAGGTATTGAACTACATCAAGATGACCATTGCGTGATGCAAAGTGAAGAGGTGTCTTACCAGCATTATCACCCTTGTTAATCTCTGCTCCGTGACTATTGAGGTACTTAACTATGCCAATATGACCATTGCCTGATGCATTGTGAAGAGCCATCACACCCTTATTAGTAGGCTTATCAATCTGTGCTCCTTGACTAATGAGGTACTGAACTATGTCAATATGACCATTGCCTGATGCATTGTGAAGAGCCATCACACCCTTATCAGTAGGCTTATCAATCTGTGCTCCGTGACTAATGAGGTACTGAACTATGTCAATATGACCATTGCCTGATGCATTGTGAAGAGCCATCACACCCTTATTAGTAGGCTTATCAATCTGTGCTCCTTGACTAATGAGGTACTTAACTACGTCAAGATGACCATCGTTTGATGCATTGTGAAGAGCCATCACACCACTATCAGTAGGCTTATCAATCTGTGCTCCTTGACTAATGAGGTACTTAACTACGTCAAGATGACCATTGCTTGATGCATTGTGAAGAGCCGTCACACCCTTATTAGAAGGCTTATCAATCTGTGCTCCTTGACTAATGAGGTACTTAACTACGTCAAGATGACCATCGTTTGATGCATTGTGAAGAGCCATCACACCCCTATCAGTAGGCTTATTAATCTGTGCTCCTTGACTAATGAGGTACTGAACTACGTCAAGATGACCATTTTTTGATGCATTGTGAAGAGCCATCACACCCTTATTAGTAGGCTTATCAATCTGTGCTCCTTGACTAATGAGGTACTTAACTACGTCAAGATGACCATCGTTTGATGCATTGTGAAGAGCCATCACACCACTATCAGTAGGCTTATTAATCTGTGCTCCTTGACTAATGAGGTACTGAACTACGTCAAGATGACCATTTTTTGATGCATTGTGAAGAGCCATCACACCCCTATCAGTAGGCTTATCAATCCGTGCTCCTTGACTAATGAGGTACTTAACTTCATCAAGATTACCGTTAAAGGCTGCCTTGTTAAGGGCTGTATTGTCCTCATTAGACTCATTTGCTGCTCTTAGGGCCATCTTTTGCTCAGTCTATGGTCCCAAATGTGAGCAAATCTGAAGGATATTTCTTCTTTCGTTTCGTGTTGGTCAAAGTCACCTTTGCGTTCTATGGATCGTTCTTGGAAGAGACTGAATACATCAATGAAGTTACCCGCTCTATACAGCCTGAGAGGTATATATCTTTCTCTGTTACCCTGCAGGTTTAAACTGTTTGAAGCCTACTAATGATTATGCATTGGAAACTACGGCAGATAAATGATTCTAAATTTATAAGGTTATATACTTGCGAGCGTAATTCAAATGTTATGATTAAAAAATCCGTATTGAAAACTACGGCAAAGGAATGGTTCTAACGTGATAAAGTGATCGAGGGGCGCAATAACTCAGTTGGTAGAGCAGTGGTTTCGTATTCCGGTGACCTGGGTTCGAAACCAAGTCGATGCCTGAGTGCCCATTGGTATTAAGACATTAATCCTCATTACCAGGTCTCTCGGAGAGGACCTAAAGCCGTCGCCCGTCTGGTTGGTTGCCTACTTACAAGCATTTATGCTTTCTTTGCAGTCAGGTAAAATAACCACCAATAACCAAACCCCAATAATAGTTGCGAGCATAATTCCAATTTTATAATTAAATAATCCGTCTCGGACAGGCCTGACGCTGTCTGCACAAGTGTGATATATCCACCTTTTTGGTCTGATTTCCTTCACATAAACCAACGTGCTCCGGCCCATCCAAAAATAGCATGAAAGCTATGTTGCTTCAAAATGAAATAGTAGATTTTCCAATAAGTTCACAAATCAGTGCATAAAAGTGTTCCACGGTAAAACGATGGGAAGTTTTCTTTAAATTTAGCTCTCCGCTCTTTAACCGAAGAATTCACCTTGTGTTCGATTGAATATTACACACAGGTAAGAGCTCAATAATTCATTTTGTGTGCGTACATTGTCCCGATCAAACTAACCGATTGAACAGTCATGGAGAAAATGGCGGATCCTTTTGTGAGAAACGGGTGTTGTTTTGTAGCACGTCATCATTATAGTACGTCACCGTGACCTGACCTAGGCTTCGATGTAACGTAATGCAAATAAACATGAAAAGAGAATATATGCATGGTTGACTATTTAGAACGAGCCGAAACCAGCTAGTCGCAGCAATATTTTATGACAACATTTCTATTGAGCTTATCCACTTGATCACACAATTTCTTGCTTTTACCCATGATACGTCAACATACGTTTAGATACAAACTGACATCGCTTCAAACTTTGTGTATTCGTTCGAATAACGCAAGAAAAGATGTATCATTCACATTGATAATTATTCAATTATGGGAAAATAAGACTGTTAGTGCTATTTTAATATCAAATCACAGAATCTCTCCTGAAATCTGCTTCCAAAATTACCGTTCTTTTTTCTTGGACTCGCAAGAAAATTCCCATATAGGACAATTTTATAAAAGTTGTTATGGCATTTACTGGAGCGAATTTGTCTACATCTCTCGATGTAGGCTACAGCCCAGGAGACCAGTATTCTTTTTTTTTTATCTTCCCCTAGTATTTCTTTCTTTCATCAGTCTAACGGGCAGTTGGTGTCTTGTGTCATAGGCCTCGTGGACCTTTTGAAACTTTCTCCATTTCTATATTTTTCTCATGCATTTTATTTTTGTCGGTCACGATCGGATCTAGTTGAGGAGTCGTGGTCCTGTGAATATTGGTCTCTTGAAGCTTGTGTCATTGTCGGTCCCTGGGGCTGTCGCTCTAGTGGACCGTCAGATCGGATCTAGTTGGGGAGTCGTGGTCTTGTCAATATTGGTCTCTTGAAGCTTGTGTCATTGTAGGTCCCTGGGGGCTGTCGCTCTAGTGGACTGTCAATATTGGTCTCTTGAAACTTGTGTCATTATCGGTCCCTGGGGCTGTCGCGGTCTTGTCAATATCGGTCTCTTGAAGCTTGTGTCATTATCAATCCCTGGGGCTGTCGCTCTAGTGGACCGTCAGATCGGAACTAGTTGGGGAGTCGCGGTCTTTTCAATATTGGTCTCTTGAAACTTTCGTCATTGTCGGTCCCTGGGGCTGTCGCTCTAGTGGACCGTCAGATCGGATCTAGTTGGGGAGTCGCGGTCTTGTCTATATTGGTCTCTTGAAACTTGTGTCATTGTCGGTCCCTGGGGCTGTCGCTCTAGTGGACCGTCAGATCGGCTCTAGTTGGGGAGTCGCGGTCTTGTAAATATTGGTCTCTTGAAACTTGTGTCATTGTCGGTGCCTGGGGCTGTCGCTCTAGTGGACCGTCAGATCGGATCTAGTTGGGGAGTCGCGGTCTTGTGAATATTGGTCTTTTGAAACTTGTGTCATTGTCGGTCCCTGGGGCTGTCGCTCTAGTGGACCGTCAGATCGGATCTAGTTGGGGAGTCGCGGTCTTGTCAATATTGGTCTCTTGAAGCTTGTGTCATTGTCGGTCCCTGGGGCTGTCGCTCTAGTGGACCGTCAGATCGGATCTAGTTGGGGAGTCGTGGTCTTGTCAATATTGGTCTCTTGAAGCTTGTGTCATTGTAGGTCCCTGGGGGCTGTCGCTCTAGTGGACTGTCAATATTGGTCTCTTGAAACTTGTGTCATTATCGGTCCCTGGGGCTGTCGCGGTCTTGTCAATATCGGTCTCTTGAAGCTTGTGTCATTATCAATCCCTGGGGCTGTCGCTCTAGTGGACCGTCAGATCGGAACTAGTTGGGGAGTCGCGGTCTTTTCAATATTGGTCTCTTGAAACTTTCGTCATTGTCGGTCCCTGGGGCTGTCGCTCTAGTGGACCGTCAGATCGGATCTAGTTGGGGAGTCGCGGTCTTGTCTATATTGGTCTCTTGAAACTTGTGTCATTGTCGGTCCCTGGGGCTGTCGCTCTAGTGGACCGTCAGATCGGCTCTAGTTGGGGAGTCGCGGTCTTGTCAATATTGGTCTCTTGAAACTATTGTCATTGTCGGTGCCTGGGGCTGTCGCTCTAGTGGACCGTCAGATCGGATCTAGTTGGGGAGTCGCGGTCTTGTGAATATTGGTCTTTTGAAACTTGTGTCATTGTCGGTCCCTGGGGCTGTCGCTCTAGTGGACCGTCAGATCGGATCTAGTTCGGGAGTCGTGGTCTTGTCAATATTGGTCTCTTGAAGCTTGTGTCATTGTAGGTCCCTGGGGGCTGTCGCTCTAGTGGACTGTCAATATTGGTCTCTTGAAACTTGTGTCATTATCGGTCTCTGGGGCTGTCGCGGTCTTGTCAATATCGGTCTCTTGAAGCTTGTGTCATTGTCAGTCCCTGGGGCTGTCGCTCTAGTGGGCCGTCAGATCGGAACTAGTTGGGGAGTCGCGGTCTTTTCAATATTGGTCTCTTGAAACTTGTGTCATTGTCGGTCCCTGGGGCTGTCGCTCTAGTGGACCGTCAGATCGGAACTAGTTGGGGAGTCGCGGTCTTTTCAATATTGGTCTCTTGAAACTTTCGTCATTGTCGGTCCCTGGGGCTGTCGCTCTAGTGGACCGTCAGATCGGATCTAGTTGGGGAGTCGCGGTCTTGTCTATATTGGTCTCTTGAAACTTGTGTCATTGTCGGTCCCTGGGGCTGTCGCTCTAGTGGACCGTCAGATCGGCTCTAGTTGGGGAGTCGCGGTCTTGTCAATATTGGTCTCTTGAAACTTGTGTCATTGTCGGTGCCTGGGGCTGTCGCTCTAGTGGACCGTCAGATCGGATCTAGTTGGGGAGTCGCGGTCTTGTGAATATTGGTCTTTTGAAACTTGTGTCATTGTCGGTCCCTGGGGCTGTCGCTCTAGTGGACCGTCAGATCGGATCTAGTTGGGGAGTCGCGGTCTTGTCAATATTGGTCTCTTGAAGCTTGTGTCATTGTCGGTCCCTGGGGCTGTCGCTCTAGTGGACCGTCAGATCGGATCTAGTTGGGGAGTCGTGGTCTTGTCAATATTGGTCTCTTGAAGCTTGTGTCATTGTAGGTCCCTGGGGGCTGTCGCTCTAGTGGACTGTCAATATTGGTCTCTTGAAACTTGTGTCATTATCGGTCCCTGGGGCTGTCGCGGTCTTGTCAATATCGGTCTCTTGAAGCTTGTGTCATTATCAATCCCTGGGGCTGTCGCTCTAGTGGACCGTCAGATCGGAACTAGTTGGGGAGTCGCGGTCTTTTCAATATTGGTCTCTTGAAACTTTCGTCATTGTCGGTCCCTGGGGCTGTCGCTCTAGTGGACCGTCAGATCGGATCTAGTTGGGGAGTCGCGGTCTTGTCTATATTTGTCTCTTGAAACTTGTGTCATTGTCGGTCCCTGGGGCTGTCGCTCTAGTGGACCGTCAGATCGGCTCTAGTTGGGGAGTCGCGGTCTTGTCAATATTGGTCTCTTGAAACTATTGTCATTGTCGGTGCCTGGGGCTGTCGCTCTAGTGGACCGTCAGATCGGATCTAGTTGGGGAGTCGCGGTCTTGTGAATATTGGTCTTTTGAAACTTGTGTCATTGTCGGTCCCTGGGGCTGTCGCTCTAGTGGACCGTCAGATCGGATCTAGTTGGGGAGTCGCGGTCTTGTCAATATTGGTCTCTTGAAGCTTGTGTCATTGTCGGTCCCTGGGGCTGTCGCTCTAGTGGACCGTCAGATCGGATCTAGTTCGGGAGTCGTGGTCTTGTCAATATTGGTCTCTTGAAGCTTGTGTCATTGTAGGTCCCTGGGGGCTGTCGCTCTAGTGGACTGTCAATATTGGTCTCTTGAAACTTGTGTCATTATCGGTCTCTGGGGCTGTCGCGGTCTTGTCAATATCGGTCTCTTGAAGCTTGTGTCATTGTCAGTCCCTGGGGCTGTCGCTCTAGTGGACCGTCAGATCGGAACTAGTTGGGGAGTCGCGGTCTTTTCAATATTGGTCTCTTGAAACTTGTGTCATTGTCGGTCCCTGGGGCTGTCGCTCTAGTGGACCGTCAGATGGAATCTAGTTGGGGAGTCGCGGTCTTTTCAATATTGGTCTCTTGAAACTTGTGTCATTGTCGGTCCCTGGGGCTGTCGCTCTAGTGGACCGTCAGATCGGCTCTAGTTGGGGAGTCGCGGTCTTGTCAATATTGGTCTCTTGAAACTTGTGTCATTGTCGGTCCCTGGGGCTGTCGCTCTAGTGGACCGTCAGATCGGATCTAGTTGGGGAGTCGCGGTCTTGTGAATATTGGTCTTTTGAAACTTGTGTCATTGTCGGTCCCTGGGGCTGTCGCTCTAGTGGACCGTCAGATCGGATCTAGTTGGGGAGTCGCGGTCTTGTCAATATTGGTCTCTTGAAACTTGCGTCATTGTCGGTCCCTGGGGCTGTCGCTCTAGTGGACCGTCAGATCGGATCTAGTTGGGGAGTCGCGGTCTTGTGAATATTGGTCTTTTGAAACTTGTGTCATTGTAGGTCCCTGGAGCTGTTGCTCTAGTGGACCGTCAGTTATGTATATCCCGCCCCCCCCCCCCCCCCCACTCAGTGTTATTTAGGGTACGCATATGCGTGTTCCACGCGACCCCCCCCCCCCCCCCCTTTTCAGCAAAAGTCCGGTGTGTAAAGTCAATACGGGTCGACCTTTTTCTTTTGTTATACGAGCCTTTTTCAGCACCCCCCCCCCCCCCCCCCCCCCACTTTTCAGCAAAAGTCCGGTGTGTAAAGTCAATACGGGTCGACCTTTTTCTTTTGATACGAAAGGACATTTTGGTAACACGCATGCGGTACGTTCGTTCTCGGAGTGGGGGGGCCGGGATGTATATATGACTACAGGTGTTGTACACATATGCAAATATGCACATACATGTACATGTATCTACTGCTTTCTTGAGTGTGTGTATGTAAATATGCACATATCCACTGCACCTTGTGGAAGCCATGACTTAAACAATGGTAAACACTTCAATGACCATGCATGGGCAATTGGGCATGAATATATAAATAAATGTGCATGGGCAGTGTATGCAGAGAAGATATGCTGGTCATGTTGAGTTTCTGCCCTTTCATATGACACCTCAATAAGGAAAAATGAGCTTGGAATAACAAAGTTATGTTTGTTTAAAGTAGTGCTTGCATTTCCATAATTTTATTAAACGAATTCGTTTTCACTGGCTGACTGCTGTAGCAACAAACGGAATTAACAAAATACTTAACTCCGTTTCGTTGACAATCAGCCATACATGAAGTCTTTCGTCTACGGCTGATTATCAACGAAACGGAGTTAAGTCTTTTGTCAGGCCTCAGGATCATGTACAAGCATGCACAAGTTGCTTCTTAGATTTCCTGGCCTATTATTTATTCTGTATTTATGATTTATTTGTCCAGATTTTTATGATGCAAATACACTGATTTATCATTACATTTAATTTAGAGGAATTCGACCAATACTAATTTGTTCTGACTACGTAGACTTGGTCAGAGGTAATATTTCCCTACTATTTCTCTCATTCTCTTTCTCTCTCTCTATCTCTCTCTGACCCTCTTTCTAACTACCTCCCTCTCTCTCTCTCTCTCTCTTTCTCCCTCTCCCCTCCTCCCTACTGTCCAATTCCCCTCTCCCCCTCTTTCACCCTCCCCGTCTCCCACTCCCTCTCTCAATCTGTATCTCTCTCTATAACACATATAATGTATACATTTGCAATAGCTCTCTAGGACTTTTATAGACTCTGTTGATCACAAGGTCATCTGAAGTGGCCTCTGCTTCCGGACGAGGAAAAAAGATCATGAGAGTTCAAAATAACAGGAAATAACACGCACCCGTATTCGGCCTAGGCCTTCTTTGTGAAAATATGGGCAAAGTCCACAAATATGATCTCGCAAACATTGCTGCAGGCATAATTGTACTAGTCAGATGTCCTGATAGCTTGCAGACACAAATCCTTGCCAGTCGCTGTGCGTAACAGTGTCTGCACAGTGAGACAAGGAGAGCATATAGTGTGGTATGGTATGTCACTGAAACAGCTCCCGTAGGATTTTTGTGCCAAAGTTGATTTTTTTTTTTTTAAATGCATGTTTGGATTCATTGGGGTCCAAGCTATCAGAAATTGATGGGGTTCAAATTTTCCTGAAGACACCACATTCCCCTATTGCGCATTATATATGCCATTTTGGCGCCCAATATGGACCCCCCAGGAAATGAAAGAGGGGTCTGAAAAATTTGAACCCCCATCATTTTTGGCCAATTGGGACCCTTTTGAAGCCAGAACAGCCAAAAAAAAAATTAACTTTGGCAAAAAAATCCTACGGTATTACATACCATCCCGCACTGATAGGGCAAAGGCTCTACTGAGCTGGTTTGATGCAGCCAGAGACTGACAGAGCTAGATTCTGCTCAATGCTGTAGGATTTGTGGTACAGTGTCAAATCAGAATCTGTGTGTGCAGACTTGTTTCCTTGAGTGGATTCAATGACCATGATGAGAGTAAGAAGGGCCTAAATATTAAAGTCAAAATACCTCTGGTTCAAGCTTTATTTTAATATCCACATCGTTAGGAATAACGATGGGTTCATGTGTTTAAGCTATATACCCTTTTTCCCCTTCTTTTCTTTCTTTCAATTATCCAAGGTATACTGTGTTATTCATGCCCCCAAATGCTGGACGCATAGTTCCCGGAACGCCGAAGGCGGCGCTATTCATCGAACGCTCTATCGGAACACTGTAAATGCTTTCATTAGGGAAGGACCTGTTGTGAATAAAGAGCTCCAGTTTTGTATGATCACGTTTACCCTTTTTCGCTTTAAATACATGGATACAACACTGAACAGTTTTAATTACATATCGTCGGTGGGGTGACAAAACCTCGTATCTCAATTTTTCGAGATTTTGATTTTTTTGCATAATTTTGTAGCTAATGGCCTACGACACCACCTGATAAATCCATGGAACGCCCCCTGTCTCGGTTTTTCACAAATCCACACAAACACCCTTAAACTAAACCTCGTAACTTTAACCCCCTTTGAAGCTGCATTGACAAAATCTCGTAACATATTGATACGTAATTCATTTTCCTCGTAACTCACACACGGCCTAACAGTACCGAAGTTAGTATATTCAAATCCTCGTAAGGGCGCGTTCATGCTTGATTTTGACGGCCAGAATCAGGCATCTGTTACGCGTTTAGTTTAAAACACGATTGCGTTCATGCTCACTTTTGTAGAATCACCGAAAAACGGCGATCACGATCGCCGATCGTAAACTCACAAAAAGATGCGTTTACAATTTGTAAACGCGTTTAAATGGGGTCAACGCACTGACCTCTAGTGGGTCTACGTAGCATGCGCACACAGGTTTGCGAATCCAGCTGAAGGCCACCCAAGGAGATTTGCCTGGAGAAGTGAGCATGAACAGTGCACCGTGGAACTGCGATTACGATGAGCGTTTACGATGAGCGTTACAAATCGCTCATTCTGCCTTCAAAATCAAGCATGAACGCGCCCTAATTCAACCAAAACCTCGTAACTCATTCAGAGTTGAAAGTAAGAACTCGTATCTCAATTTGAATAACAACTAAAACTCGTATCTCAATGTAGATAAAAGCAAAAACCTCGTATCTCACTTTCAAATATAAAAACAATTGTTTTACTGTACTTCAACAATGACATTAAAAATTGTATTAATATTCCAGTTTTAAAAAGAAAGGACGGTGTCACAGCACTAAATTTGTTGAGACAGGAAAGTTTTTTCGCTCTCCTGAAAATTCATGATTTTTGAGATACGAGGTTTTGTCACCCCACCGACGATATGACTTCCTTGAAATTAAATGACTCGCAGGTAATTAGGAGAATTTATCTGTTTTTTGTCAAGTTGTCTGATTTGATGACGTCATTGGCGATTTATAAGCCATTTATAAGATATTGGCTAGAAAAGTCATTGGCGATTTTTTGGCGATTTATTAGCAAAATAATACTTCTCTCACGCATTATTCAATAGCGATTTTCACCGTAGGAAACCACAGAACGCCATCGCATGTTTACCCGCCTGGCACCAAAATTTGTGAAACATGTCTGCAAAGTAACCTGGTGTGTTTAAGTAAACTGAAGTTATTTTATTTTATTATTTTTAATCTCACGCACACACAGTACAACATGCAACATGTTCATTATATACCGGTATGAATTAAAATTAATGATGAAATAAAGTTTGTGACACTGCACCACTCGCACTGCTGAACCACCCTGTGTGTAGATCTAGTGAAACTTAGCAGCACACAACCCATACTAAAAAAAAAGTCTTAAAAATATGATTATTGTAACCAAAAAAATCTCATTCATGAATTATGTGTCTTTCATTATTATCTTGGCTGTTTGGTTATTTTTTATTCACAAGAGCGCTCAAATCTTCAATCCTGAGCACATTCTTGCAAGGCCCTAGTCTAAGTAACAGGTTAAACACTCTTACTCCTACTCCTAGACCTAGTGCCAATGAGGTGAAACACGACAGTCTTTGACCTATACTCATAGGTGACAATAGCGCATATACGGGGTGGTGCATTTGAGGAAAGTCGGCACCCGCGGTTAAGCTATGGTCACAAATCAGAGCAGCGACCGACCGATCAGTAGCCTGCTCGGTCCCTGCTGGAATTTAGGCATCGCCCAGCGATTTTTGGAGAAGTCGAGCAGGCTGTAGATTTTAGGTCAAAACTGGGCGAAATCGCGGAGCTTTCTCGCGCGGTGTCCCGCCAGTGACCAACCGGTGACCCTCCGATTGCCGGGCGGTCTCCCACCAGCCACCGGCTGATTTTAAAGAAATTGCCCGGCGGCCGGCCAGTGATCGGCGGGGCTCCAAAATACGCCCGGTGCCTGGCCGTTCGCCGCCCGGGCACCGAACTAATCGAGCGTTCGCCGCCGAGCGATTTAGGTCAAAAATCGGAGCCGCTAGGTCAAAGGCTGCCGACCGATTTTGGACTCGCCGCCCAGTGACCGACTGATCTCCCAGCGGCGACCGGGCGGCGACTGCTCGACAGCCTCTGACCTAGGGGCTTTCGATTTTTGACCTAAATCGCTCGACGGTGAACGCTCGATTAGGTCGGCGACCGGGCGGCGACCGTCCGGTCGCCGAGCGTAGTCTGGGTGGCGAAAGAAAGTGAGCAGGCGCCACCCGAATTTTAACTCCGTGCTAAAACTTCAGCAGCGACCGAGCGATGCCTTAAAAACGAGCGGTGCCTGGGCGGCCGCCGCTCGGTGGCCGGGCAAAATTGGCTAAAAACTCGCCGCTCGGCCGCCGAGCAGGCTACTTTTGGGTAATGTGACCATAGCATAACACACAAATGCACACAATGATAACGACAAGGCTTGCCGGCGGTGTGAGTTGTCTTGTGATTTTATGATTTTTTTTTCCTTTTAATTAAAAACTGTTTTGAGTAAAATTAGTTATTGATTATTGCAGTTTATATATCACAAATTTATATCTCTGAGGTATAAATTTTGATTAAATTCTCGTCAATTTTGTACAATGATGCTTGAAAGTCTGACTACTCTGGCGGTTTTTCTCCACGTTATTGAGGTCCTAATTCCCCCTAGAGTGCCTCTAAATATGGAATTGTAAAAACCATGCCAATAACCTAGAGGGCCTCACAAAAATATGCTCAAAATTAAAGATTTGAATGCTCTGGTGAACAAAAAACAACATAACAGCCAAAATTATAATGAAAGACAGATCATTCCATTGTCATTCATTCATTTTTTTGTTTTGTTACAATAATCATATTTTTAAGATTTTTTTTAAATATGGGTGTACATGTTGGTCAGCCAATCCCATCGCAATTTCGCATATGTTGGCGAAACAGCTTCTATATAGCGCAGACTCCAACAACACAACAGTGGCCATGGTTCAAACTTTACAAATAACCCCCAACTGCGACCCTGGATGTGCTTGGTGCTAGTATACCGATTCCATGGCAGTGGTCATGACGAGGCCAACATAGATGCCAGGAAACATTTTGAGCACCTCTGGCATGCCCTAAATGCAGACGACCACCTACCAGATACTCAAAAAATCTACACCAATGGAAAAATTGTCTTCAACCGGAAAACCTAGGTGACGCGTAGCTACGTTTACCTCGTGTAAGTACTTACAATGCTCATGTACACATTTCCAAATATCCAATAATTTCAAATTTGAAGTCAATAGGTGAGAGGATGCATTTCGTTTAGGCAATGCGTCCTCTCACCCTCAAACAACCAGGAACATGGTCATCCCCATCCTTCCAATTTTCATATTGTCCAAAAGAAACATTCCCTCATTCTGGGTACTTTTTAACTACATCATAGCAAGTTTCACTCTACCTCAAAGTCCACTACAACATTCTTCAAAGATAGCTGACAAACTCAAGTGCAATCGGCCACAAGCCCTTGTACAAACATACCACTCATCCCTCGTCTAGTACCAAGTCCCTACTTATATCTACAACTGTGCACGACTAATGTGAAGTGCTTATTCACAGCATACATTGGCATTTAACACATATCTCTGCTCTTCTTTAAAAAAAAAAAAAAACAGCACCTATGACCACCAAAGAAAGGGGATTTCCCATTGGCATAGGCCTATATTAAACACATTTCCCAATATATATATTATTACCTTTAAACTTGGTATCAATATCAGGATGGACCCTCACTAATGCAATTCAACTGTCTTCACTTTTGACCAAATAATCCACCTCATGAAATTTCATAGCCACTTAAATGCCCACACAAATCAGCATTACTGTGCCATAATTGAGCAACAACCTGTCCTGCAACCAAGATGCAAACTAATGCGGTATACTCAAAGCACTTCGTAGGAAACTTGAACACATATCTTCTTATCAGTACACCAATATACTTCTCTGCTATACCAATACCCAACCCTAGTTCCGACAGCTCTGGTTTTCTGTAATGTATGGACAGGGAGAAATGATATAAGCTATGACATTCTTAATCAACTCCACAAGAGGGCGACATGTTACTTTCATGACAAAGTTAACATTGGAAACTCTGTCCGATAATAATAATAATAAGACATGAGATTTGTAAGGCGCCAAATCCACTTGACAATCAAATGCTCAAGGCGTAACTTGTGCAATAGATGAAATACATGATACATATACAAACAAAAACAATGTGAGAGATACGGTCATGAAAGGTAATGGTAATCAATTATAGGCTAAATTAAACAGATATTTCTTAAGATTATTTATAACACTTCACCAGAATTGATATTTTTAATCCATCGAGGGAAAGTATTCCATTGTGACGGTCCAGCGTGAGCAAAGGTTCGTTTCAGAGTACGAAAAATAAAAAAGATAGGGAACATATCGTGTAAAGACCAGCGCCAAACATTGAAAATGTTAATTAGTTGTGACGTGATTTCGCTATTTATGTCTAAGACACATAACGCCACGACACCGGGTCGCTTTCATGTGAACTATTTATCACAGCCATCCATAACATGCTTCACTGAACACCATTGTATTGAACATGGCATGTATATCCATTTGAGCCAGATTTTGGAAAAAACCTGAATTTGTTTAATTGAATTGAATTGAATTTCTTTATTGTCATGAAAATGTTATGATTACATGCAAGCTTGACTTGAATAAAATGAATACTTTAAAAACGAATGAGTAGTGAGTTTCCATACGTTTATTTAAATCATGAAGGCATTAATTGTTATGATAAGATATTTCTGCATTTTTCAGAAATTTAACTTTTTCTGAAGAGCAGGGCATTCAATCAGGTGAATGTTCAGCAAAGACCGTATAATTTGATGAAGGGGAAGGTCTATTCCAATGGACACATGTAGGCACAATATGAACTATATGAATATGTTTTTTTCTCTCTCGGATGGGCACCCCTTTCAATAACAAAAGGGACACAATTTCATTGCTCTAAGGTGAGTAATTGATTTTGGGGAAAACTAAGGGTGTATGCCCCTGTCATTCTGGAAATGGGTATTGCTTATTTAACAATCATATCGCCACACAATGGAAATCTGGCACGTTCGCATACCAATTTCACTGTTTTACCCAAATCTCGCACAAAACAGATGTTGACATGCTATTTCTAAATGTTGCTTATGAAACGTGTATACGTAATGTAATCGCAGTATCAGTTAAAAGAATCTTACTTTTACCTAAGGAAAAGCAAGAAGGTATTTCTATACAGCTTTATCTTTGCTCAAAATAACCGTTTCTTTTCGGGTTTCGTTTTTGGGGGACGACCTATATGTATGCACTTCGAATGTCGTCGGAATCGTTAGATTGCTGCTCGAATGCGGCTCGAATGATTTGAATGCACTTCGAATGCCGTCGGAATCTTTAGATTCCTGCTCGAATGCGGCTCGAATGATTTGAATGCACTTCGAATGCCGTCGGAATCTTTAGATTCCTGCTCGAATGCGGATCGAATGATTGGAATGCACTTCGAATGCCGTCGGAATCTTTAGATTGCTGCTCGAATGCGGCTCGAATGAAGGGAATGCACTTCGAATGCCGTCGGAATCTTTAGATTGCTGCTCAAATGCGGCTCGAATGAAGGGAATGCACTTCGAATGCCGTCGGAGTCTTTAGATTGCTGTTCGAATGCAGCTCGAATGATTGGAATGCACTTCGGATGACGTCGGAATCTTTAGATCGCTGCTTAGATTGCGGTTTGCCATGCCTACTCTACTATTGTAAAACAACGAATAAATCAACACAATGACGTACCAAAACAACCTTGAAAACCGTGTTTATTAAAGGTAATACCAGATGAAATTAGACGAAAATATCGAGATAAAAGTTAGAAGACAGGGAAGATAAGGTGGGGCTGTGGCCGAAAAGCAAGAGAGTTATAGCAGTACGTCCGTCTCCATCGAAGTCGTTAGTATGATCGTGGTATGATGGCTTTATGACATGGTTGGATGCAAATCTTTATAATGCTTCTATCGGCAGTTTTTCTATTTTTCAATATTAGAATTACAATCACCATTTGCTTAATAAGATATTTTGCATTTAAAGGTTTATACTTACTGATTCCCCATTACTCTAATGCTCAGCGCACACTACACGATCTGACTGCGATCCTATTTTGGAAGAACCTACAACCACATTTTATATCGAAATTTAAAATCTGATATGATTCAGGATCTGTTTATTCATGGAATTAATCAAATCTAACTTTTGGGGGATTTCAAGCTTACTTCTTCAAGAATCAGAATGCAGTCGGATCGTGTAGTGTGCGCCGGTAAGTGTTAGCTTAATTATTTATGGAGAAGTGAATCTCACCAAGATAACCAAAAAGCCATGTTCATGAAACCTCTTTAACGACGAACTTTTCTGTAGACTACAGTTTGGAACATAAGACGAGAAGTTATGTTGATAATTCGAGGTAAAATTCAGTTTTTTTTCTCATTGTCTTTTTTTAATG